>PNEQ01093612.1:11988-24702 GCA_003012365.1 Medauroidea extradentata | reverse complement strand
TTTTTTTTTTTTTTTTTTTTTTTTTTTTTTTTTTTTTTTTTTTTTTTTTTTTTTTTTTTTTTTTTTTTTTTTTTTTTTTTTTTTTTGTCGTCCTTCTCCAGTCGACTATATTCTGCACTTTCAGATTTAATTTTGTGTTGTTTTGAATCAGTTTTTGTCCTTGTGTCGTCTTCTGGGATATAACTACATTCCTTTCAGGAATTATCGGTATGTTTATGTCTGTTGATTACAACTTACTGGCTTTCTTCTTTTGTTTTTGTTTTATTGTGGGTTTTCAGCAATACGGCAACATCCGCCCGCAAAGACGTATGTCCAAAAATCTGTTATGTTTATAATACGAACCCATTGCAGGAATCGTTCAAAGACCACATAAATAAATTGCTATTTGTTATTTTATTTAAAATAATTATTTACAGTACTAAATACAATATTTTCAGTGTATTTTTTGCAACAGTTGCAATTTTTTTAATTGCTTGACACTTAAACTTTTTTTTAGTAAAGTCACACTGTTGTTGGCTTTGCTTAACTGTTTTCTGCGAGCGGATTTAATTTAGAGAATCAATTTTGAAATTAATTATTCCTAAATAGATCATCTTAAAATATAATATTTTGAATTATAAGGTGTTCTGCGTAGGCTAAAATAGTCTTACGAAGCATCGCGACAAGGAGGATTTGAAATAATTCTGATTTACTGTGTGAAGTGAACATTTTGAAATTTCACTTTGAGTTGTAAGAACAGTATTAAAATTTTAAAGAAAGAATTGCAAAGTTTCTCACATAGAGGTTGAGAGGTAATTTATTTTAACATTGATTTCCTATTAAAATTATGTGGCTACTTTAAAGGCAGACCCCGTAAGATGGTGCATCACAGACCGAATTGAAATTACTGTTTTTTTTTTGTAGACAGGTTGTTAAGAAACGCAGATTTAGAGCGTATAATTCCGCTCTGGTAAATTACATTACCTTGCTACAACTCGTAAATACATAACACCTGACGGATGTTGATAACGCAATTAGTCATATATTAATTTTTTTAAAAATCATATATTCTCGTTGTGAAAAGTAGGTCTTTAGAAATCTACTGTGTTATTTTGTGTGTTCATCGTTGTATCATCTAGTGTGTTGTTTGTAACGTCGTCGATGTTATCCTGTCTTGTGTCTTAACATTGTCTTCGTCCCAGTATTGTCTGTGCTGTCTTAATTGTGATGTCCTGAGGTTTACAAATTATTTGGTTTTGTATTTCGACTTTAATTTTTATGTTTGTTTTATTTTCCTTCATTTGTTGTTGACTAATTCCTTATGGAATCTTTCATGTTCTGTTGTTTTTGGTTTATGGGTGCGTTGACCACAGACAAACTAGGCTTGTTTTCTAATTTTTTAGTTTTTAGTTCGTTTGTGGTTTTTTACTGTCTCATTCTAATATTTTTGGGACGACACGATATTGCAGTGGCGTATGTCCACAATAGTACTGTGCGTTGTTCTGTCCCATTGCAAGAAACATCCAGATACATTAGTATATATTCTCGTCTTTTTTAAGTAATCAGGCAATGCATGTGTATAAATTGACGACTAATGATTTAGGCGTTAGTATAATGTTTGAGAGCTATAAAAATTGTAACGGGCATACTTCATAAATACTATAAAATGTAGTGATAAGGACATTTTTCTTATGTTTTCTGCAAAGGCAATAGTTTCAATTAAGTGGATTCAACATTAATATTTATTACAGTGAAATGGTCAGACGTAGATACAGGTACGACGTACTCGTCAAACATCAAGGGGCATGTGATACGCCAACCATAGTAATTAAAAACACCTAAAACTACCACTATCATAAATCATAGAATAAATATGTCTTGTTTGGTATCATTGTAACCTGCCAAGCGTCAGTTGATCAATTATGGTAATGTAATTAGCGTAAGTCCACAAATGTTCCTTATAGTTTTTGTGAGTGAAAGTACCCTTCAGACTGGCGATCTGAGAGGCCAGCTGCAGCTAAATGTAGTCCTAGAGCCGAAAGAATAGCCCTTGCCCCCCCCCCTTTCTCCTTCTCTCTTTCTTTCTATCTCTCTCTTTCTTCCCGCCCTTTCTTCCCCCCGCCTTCTCCGACACACTGGTAACTAAATACTTATTGTAATAATGTATTAATTAAGAGATGACAATAATATTCAACAGTAAGAAGATTATTTATGTATTTTAGTGATGTTAAAATATAAAACTTTATTTCATGTAATAAACGTAGGCCGTTAATAGCGGACTCACGCATTCGCGGAAGGCAGGGTGCCCCTCTCTGATTGGCTGAGAGGAACTTCGTCACCTCCTTGTGCTCGGGGGTGGGGAAGGGACGCAAGCTTACAGATTAGTACGCGGAATGCTGGGAGGGACGCGAATATGTAAGCAAGCAAGAAACACGTGTTTAACTCCGGTGGGAAAGGGATAATTTCTTCGTCGTCGTCAAACTGCGGGGCGGTGGACAGCGTACTTAGGGGTCACCAGTCGAGTGGACTTCCGGGTTGTCGCGGCTATTTCCCAAATAACTCAACTCTGTCAATTATATTTTTAACACTGGAGAATATACTTAATTGTTTCGCTAACATAAGTCGAAGTAGTTCAACGTCAACGGAATCTGCAACCCGAGGTGCGTGGGTTCGTCGGCAATTGTTTTGTAATCAGATATGTGAGTTTTCTTTAGCTAGCTGGGCACATCATCAGTCTTTCATTAATCAATTTTAACCATAGTAAATACGGGCAGAAGGAGAAAATGGAACAGTAAAATAAAATGTAGCAAAATATATACATATTTTTTAATAATTTCAATGGAAGTATCGCAGTAATTTTGTAAACGAAAAATTCAACATGCGTGGTGAATTCGAACTTAAGTAGTCCAAAAATCTCTCGCTCACTAATTAGACCTTATTATATAAAAAATAATAACTTTCCAGGAAGAAGTGCGTGTTCGTGTGAACGATAAACTCTGGGACAATGCTGGAGTGTTTCTCGTCGTTATCGCGAGTTGAGGTTTGAGCTTTTTTCTTGGAACGGCGACGTGTGCGGGGAACTGATTTACTGGCGCAGCCGAAATGGGAGGTGTCGGTCTTCGTAATTTGTACCCGACTCGACAACCTTGGATCAGTCGAGAAGTGCACGTCACATGTTGAGGTATAATCAAGGCCGTGTTCCGCTGTCTGCAACTAAGCCATTACAACAACACAGCTCGAAGTTGTTTCGTGTATACACACTTAATGTGTCCGAACAATTCCTGTTTCCTCGCAACACATTAGGGAGCTCATAATTTAAAACTTATTGATTTATGAATGAACTAAATAGTGCTCGTTTTGTAGAAACTATTTGAGACAAACTTCCCTAGAATGAAATTGCTTTACTCAAACGGTATTCACAAAACGTTACGTCAGATTAAAAATTTGAAATACGGAAACCAATTAATTTAAATGAAATAACTAGAGACAGCTTATTAGATTTTTTCACCAGCTTGTTTCATTGCTTTTGTGCACATCTGTACCTCTGCTCAGTGGCTACTGTCAGAGTGTGTTTGATGTGCAGAGACGACTGTACCATTAAGAATATGTTTACAGCCTCACCATATGTCCATATGTCTTTGCGATTCGCGGGTGCAACCCCAAGATACTGAGAGTTATAGAAACATCCCTATGCTGTACACAGATGCGGCTCTACACGGGGCCAGTGGCGCGACTACAACATACTTTTGGGAGGGGTACAAACATCCATACACTACGCACTGTCACAAATTGTAGGGTCCATTGACATTTCTTACAGTACTAAATTATTATTTTCGCTACATTCCAGCCAGTATCGTAACAGTTTGGATCAACCAATTTTATGAAACTTCCACAATTTCATCCACCATTACAAGAATTTTGGAGGTTGGTTAGGGGAAGGGGTTGTGCACTGGTCCCGGTGGCCCCCTTTTTTTTATTTGCGCCTACGACACGGACAACGGAACTACTAGTGTGTAATGTGTGCACGTGGAGTCTTACAAATGGTAACGGAATTCAACCCATAAACAGGGATGATGGTTTATCGCGGAAAAACCTGACTGCTGGATTTCAACACACGTTCAGCTAACCAAATATTACTGCCTTTCGCTTGTACGTGGAGCTGTTATCTATTTGACTGAGCTAATAAGAATCCTGATATTGTAATACTTGATGCGTGTTACTGGTCGGCAGACAGCTACGTTGTGGCAAGAAACTACAGTTAGAGGCACTGGAAAATCGCGGGAATAGTCGACTGTTTGCTAGGCTCCAACGTGATGTATATAACACTGAATGTTTTGTATCAACATTGGCTATCGCTAGAGGTACGTAAATTTCGCAGATACATTCCAGGTTAGGTTGAACGCCAGTTATGTATACTTCATTGTCATGTCTGTGGCTTGCTAGCGGCTGTTACGAAACGCGTTTGACTACTGCAAGCCAGTAGTAAATAAGGAAATAATGCTAAGGGCTATCGCTTGCTACCTGCTTGTACGGTTATAAGCCAATAGATGTTCGATTGTGGCCAGTGGCTGTATAGGACTGACATGTCTAGGCTGGTGCCAGATGAATCCGCGAAATTGACGTACCTCTAGTTATCGTTTATTTGTAGCATTTTTTCCTCTACTACAGACCTAGTTAGAACTGCACAGCTTGGACACACAGCTTGTGTGATTTGTCCCAAAACTGTTCACACGTGTCACGGTTAATATAATACAGTTTATTGGAGACTATTTGAAACATTTTCGTGATTTTCCAGTGTCTCTAACTGCAGTGTTTTCAGAGGCATGTTGGCGCAAAACATTTTCGTGCTATACCACCATCTCTACCCGTAGAGGATAGTTTGGCAGGCTCCATTGTAAGGGCGTGGCTGTGATCAAGACACGGCGTTACGAATACGGCGTCGCGTGTGTCTGCCGACCTTGACACAAGCTGCGGGGAAATGGCAACGCGCCAAATAACGTTCCTGGTACAGCAGACTTCAGACAACCGTGGCTGAGCTGCTTTGTTACTCAAGGACATGCACACGTCAGCAGCCAATCATTACGGACTTCACGCTACTGTCTTTAAATACGCAGTAATTGCTCAAAATAATTACTTCGCAGGGGGTCTAATTAAAAATAACTACCTCAAATATAAATTATTATACTCTAAATTTCTTTATGAAGAATACCACACCGAGGAACTTTGCTAGTTTTTATGCTTAGTGTTTAAAGTCATGGGTCCCTATTTATGCTGGTTTAGCAAGTTTTTAAAATAGAAATCACGAAAGGGAGCAGATATCGCAAAACCGTTACATAAAAATGTTGGCAATTGTTTGAAGGCCTAATAAGTAGCCTAATTTTTTTCGAAACGTAAGTTTTTATAATATTGGCTAGTTACTGACGTTAAGAAAATTAAATTAAGTCGATAATTAGCTGAAGTTGCAGAAACTTATGCTTTGAAAAAAATTAGGCTACATAGTATTAATAATTTCCAACATTTCTATGAAACGGTTTTCAGGATTTAAAATTTTAAACTCTCAAAAACAGCATAAATAGGAACCGGTGGCCTTAAAGAGGCCGCCTGGCTGGCGTTATGACCACGTGCTGCATGTTCGGGTTTAGGTTTTTCTCATGCACAGGTAAACATGCGTCCAATATGTCTATTAAAAACTACAGATGTTTCTCAAGATAAGTATATGTACCGGATTCGTTCTATAATATTGAGGTCTACAAGTACATTAGACATTGCTACTGTGATAGGTTCAATAAAATTAGAGGATCTCAGTTTCAAGTCCCACAGTAAAAACCGTTACGGCGGGAACACCGGACGCACCTTTAAGACTTTTAGTGCGTAGAAGCGGAATCACAACATGTGCCGGTAGTAATGCATCCAGACCGTTTTCAAAAGGGTGCGAAGGAGGTTTACGCTGTCCTCCCCCCCCCCTCCTCCCGGCAATTTTGTTTTTACGAATTTTATAATAAGACATAATATAAGTAAAAAATAATTAATTCTGCTGAAATTTAATTTTGTTTCAGTAATTTAGGAATTGAATTTTTTTATGTGGAAAAATATGTATTTCAAAAATTTTTTTGCTAACAAACACGTCGTTTCAGTTTAATTTGCAGTAATTGTCATATACACAAACATTGTAAGTAGGGACGCGAAAAATTCGCGTTTTGTTTTACGCACAAGATATAATTCCAGCGACTAAGTTCGTGTCACTTTCGCAATCGGCCCTTGACTTATATGACATCCCCTGGAATTCTCTGAGCCAATAATAAAAATATACTTTAACATGCCCCATACCACTGTGTCAGCGAGCAGCTAATGAACATAATATGTTGTTTGCTTGAATACACATATATTCTTGGAGGCTAGCCTAGGTCAGTGAACTCGCGAATATTTCCGGTCTCTCGTTACAAGTACACCCTACATCACAACACTCTAGCATTACGTTACAAAATAACGTTAATGACTTTTCTCACAGCCAGTAATCGATGACACTTTCACTATTAACTGAATTAACGTCATCTAGGCGGATATTATTATTTTTTGTCCACTCTTTCTAAAACGTTGTCCCTTTGATATATCGCTCGGGGCATTTTCCCCTCTTGCCACCCTCTAAAACCTGCACTGTGAGCCGGCCGGCATCACTCGTAGCACCTCATCGACGTACGCCTCACACAAACACACACTTCACCAGGCGGCCGCCTTAAGATTGATCAAGTGCGTTTAATATCAAAACGTTATATTTTTACGAAATATCATACGTTTTGTAGACGATACTTGTGAGTCAAGTTATCTCTTACGAAACAATTTTAGCTCGCATAGTCGTCTCATAACTGTGCGTCAAAATAAAAATTTGCATCTTACGTTGCCATGCAAACATTGAAATCCGGTTGACTTAGGCTACTTAAACGAAATAATTCACAGTGAAATAAAATGCAATGGTCTACGTAACGAAATATTAGAAAAACTTCAATTGAACATCCTATGCATTTAAAAAAAAAATTGAATTTGCAACTTTTTCCTTTACTTTGCGATAATTTTAAATATTCAAAATATTACGGTTATATGTATGTTAGGTAACGTAGCCCACGGCAGATTATTTCACCCAAGAATTATTTCGTCTGAGTAAGTTAATTCGTCTTCATTTTTGCATAACGTCGTAAAATGCAAATTTTTACTTAGACATACTATTATGGTAAAACTATGCGAGCTGAAATTGTATCGTAAAGGAAAATGTACTCTCAAGTATTGTCTACAAAACTAACGATATTTCATGAAAATATAAAATTATGATTTTATACCATTTGGACGCTGCTTCCCCAGACCTCTGGCTATAACATGAATAGGGATCCTGTTTTGGAACTTGCAAAATATAAAACTAGTTGTGTAACCGTGAAAACATCCGTTTTAGCGCCCATCATAAATAAATGCATTTCAAATGTGTTAAACGCATGCAGTATCCACCCCCACCGCCCCCCTCCTCAAAAATGTCCTAAGGAAACCATAACTGGCGATTCACTGCAGCCAGGATATTATTTTTAACTGACTTCTCCAGAAGTACTTAAAAGTTATTTTAACAACGGACAGCGAAGAAGATTTACATATTATGTACACTCACATAATTTTGCTTTCTTCGAGGTGTACACTCACATAATTTTGCTTTCTACGAGGTGTACACTCACATAATTTTGCTTTTTACGAGTTTCTTTAGCACTTGTCACTCACCGCAGTTAAATCTATAGATTAATTACTTCAGAAATATCTTGAGATATTTTCATTACTTTAGCAAATATTAAAAAAAAAAAAAAAAAAAAAAAAAATTAGCAGAACCCCTTTTCTTGGCGTTTTCTCTTATTGGTGTTCTAATTCTGCCATCTATATGTCGTTCACGGTAAATTGAGTACTTTTGAAGATCATCTTGTCAAGAATATTAACCAAAAAATATATATTTTTGGGTCTTTAAATATTGCTAAACGTGAAGTTTATGCTACATGTTGGTTACATAATGTCATTACAAACTATCAGATTTTGTCTCAATTTTCTGTCAAATTTATTGAATTCAATCTATCAAATGCCACGTGACGCCATGTTGACGTCCTAATCGCGGCCATTTCGTCTTCCAATTCATTGAATATCTTTAAAATTTCGTCAAAGTTTTAGTTTCGAACATTTTTGAAATATTTTTGAATCAAAATATACAAAAGTTGTAAGAAATATTTCTGTTAAACCAAATATTTTTGTTTCGTTCACGATTAGTAAATAATTGTAAAGTTCCTATACATTATTTATTGTTTGCATCATTTGTTTACAAATTGTGTGATAACTTTTCAAATAATACCTTCAATGTTTAATGAATAAAATTTTTTTAATCGTTGTGCCATTCAATAACTTGAATTCTACATATATCTTATCGTATGAAAGGGCTTTTACACGAAGTTTATATATATATATTTGGAACGATGCAAAATGGCCGAAAGATAATTACTAAACCAAGTTTTAAAAGTGCTCAATTTGCCGTGAATAGCTTGTATAAATGTTTAAACCCTCAGCTAATGGTTTGGAACGATTTACGCCACTTATGCTGTAGAAGGCTGTTGGCAGGCTGTTGACAGCGCGCAGAGCTACGTGTTTTTGGTAACTGCACTCCTCTTCTTATATGTTACCACACACTGCCACTTGACATTTGACTTCTGTGACATTTAGTAATGCACTAAGTGGCGGCGTTCCCTAGCAAAGACATTGTTATTCTATCTAAAGGTTGTAACCAGACCATGACCTTGTCTTGAACAATGACTTATACGAGAGCAACAAGAATGTTGTATCATCTCACAGTTCAGTCTGTTATGTACACACGGCTCTACCGTTGCTTGCCTGTTTATATCGTTATAGATTAAGAAGCGAATGAGCTATATTGGCGACACTGATGCAATCACCTATTTATTGTCCCACTGCCCTTAAATTGACAACACGGTTATTTAAAAAAAAAAAAAATACGAAGAGCCCGAATCGCACTGAGAGCGTTTGTATATTGTCAAGTCATTCGTTTGATAATCTTGAAGCATTTAATGAAGGAAAAATAGTTTAACAATCATATAAACACTATCGTAGCGAACGAATCTTTTGGGCGCTACGTTTCTAAGTGGTGTGTGCTCAAAATCGTTCGATTATTAGGTTTGAAACGTTTCTCCGTGGCCTGATAAACACCACTCGGCTTCCAACCCGCATACGACTGGATACTCGAACGTAGGCTTCCAGCCGCCATGCGAAACTGATAACGAGAGGCTGACCACTATGTTCGTTATAATTTCACATTCGAGCATGTTATATTACACAGCAGAACCTTAATAACTTCGCCGCCATTTGTCACTTAATATGTTTCCTCCACTTATTAATGTAAACATTGCGATGTAACTAATAAACACAGTAACCTACATCCGTTTCATTTTATCAAAAGTTGGCTTCTGAGGACGTAACATGATATTCTGTGATAAGACTGTTGGAAGGGAAGGCGGGCGCTTGAAATTTGCTCCATTTTACCATGGATGGCTTATTCCTAGAGGGTAAATCGACCGTAAGCCCTGATATACATTAATGTCGTGAAAAACCCCTTTGCGTGCTTCAAAAAATTGTGAAGGCTCTGTACACATGTTGACTAGGTTACCAACAGAGAACAGGCACGTGTATTT
The DNA here is from genome assembly GCA_003012365.1 of Medauroidea extradentata. Classification (NCBI taxonomy): domain Eukaryota; kingdom Metazoa; phylum Arthropoda; class Insecta; order Phasmatodea; family Phasmatidae; genus Medauroidea; species Medauroidea extradentata. The sequence goes on along the minus strand of PNEQ01093612.1, from coordinate 15,007 downwards.
TATGCGGTAAGTGACAAATGTGTCACATATATCACAGTTAAAATGTTTAACATATTCCTTGTGCTGAAGTTAGAATTCTTAAAATCACGAAGTAAGGTAGGTTTACCTTAATATGTTCAGTGTCTGCCTAGAGGAGTAAGTAGTCGGCAAGACATCTCGCTGCCTCTTCCATACAATCCTTACGCGTTTGTGTTTTACTGTACGACACGAACGTTTTCAACAGTGCGTATTATTTACCCACCCCTGGGCAAGGGGTACCAACGTTCTAACTGGCATTGTGCGCGCTAACTACAGGGGGAAAAGAAGAGTATGAAGTAACCCAAATTTTGTTGCTGAAAACGATCGATCGAATGCAGTGTGAGTGACGACAATGGTTCGAAGCAGGCTGTGTCTGACGACTGTGGAGTTTTTAGGGTGAGTGTGTGTGGGGGGGGGGGGGCATGGAAGAAGCAGAGCAGGCGTTCTTGGTCGTGTGCGTGCTAGAGTGTGTGCAGAGCGCTTTGTGCAAGTGTCCGCCGCCTTTCAGAAAGTCATAGCAAGAGTGGCTCAATTGACGGTAAGGTTAGGGGAGAGAGTGTGTTTTTGTTCTAAACCACACACGAAACGTGTTGTCCCTTGAAAAGTATCGATAAGAATCGGATAAAATAATGGGGGGATGCATGACGAGGGTTGACATAAACACAGGAAACGAGAGGCGAGCCACGTCTCAATTTCACGCGCACAGCAACACTGCACACATTTGTTACGTGTAGATAGGCCGTGCTAAATGCCTGTACTTACACCAGGCACAGAGCTTTGTTGAAATTTTAACTTACATGAAGTTGATAATTTGAATCCAAAATTAGTTTGTTTTTCACTTTAAAATTTAAAAAACTACTTCTCTTTGGCAAGCCAAGTTACATTTAGTTTACTGTGGTTTCATGTTATTTGGCCGCTAGCGATAGCAGCGAAACTAGCGACAGAATTTTTCCCTGTTTCAAACTCTCCCATAAGAAAAAAACATTTTCTTATAACCTGATGTAGTAGAATAAAGTCACACACATTCTCTATCTCTTTTTATCTCTCTCCCTCCCTCCCTCTCTCTCTCTCTCTCTCTCTCTCTCTGTCTATTGGTATCAGTAGGATCATAACGATTCTTCATTGTCATGACTATGAGTCAAGTTCGTGACTGTCAGGACACATGCACTCTTCGCGACACACTGGCACACCTTCATCTTACGCGGGGGTAAACGACAGTCTGTTTTGAGGCCACTTCCACCAGGATGTCCAGTACCGCGTGTAACCGCACGACGTAGACCCTTGCACATCACCGTACAACAACACTTGAGCATGTTCCACTGCTTTATGAGGCTGTAAACCCAGATTCGCGGCTGTTACGACGTGCGCGCAGTCCACTTATGCTTGATTTCACTATTCCCTGGCGGATCTGGATGCTCCAGCATACTGTTTACTACTAAAAAAAGATGTTCCTCGATTTGAGTTATGATCAGACACTCTAAACAGACAAGTTAACTGATGATACTTTGGCTAGCACTTAAAATGTATGTCTTTAGCGCTAGTGAGGGGTGACATGACGTCAGTATGAAGCAGCGCCGGAATGAAGGGGCGGGGGAAACGGGTCATCCCCGAGAAAACCCGCCGACCAGCGGCATCGTTCGGCGCAACTCCCACGTGCGAAAATCCGGGAATCGAACCCGAATCGCTTTCGTGGGAGGCGAGTTCTCTTGTCACTACACCAACCGCGACACCCTCCTCCCCCCGTAAACAGACAAGAAACAGATAAATCATGTTAATAAGAAGGTTCAGTAAAATTAGTATAGGCCAATAAAGTTGCACTATACTTTTATGTCGGACTAAATCATGGACGCTGTTCTGTTGGTAATTTAGTTACTTGAAGGTTAGTGGGTTCAGAAGACATGGGGCTTTCACTATCGTCTTTGTAGGCCTGAATAAATAATTAACATTTTATTGTACTGCAGGTTGCCGAAGTATTGTAGTTGCTTGCCCAGTACAGTGTCATTGCCATTGGCTTTTGAACTATGGACGTTATTAGGCAGTTTGTTCCTTGGTGTCATAAACTATATTTGTACTCATCTACCCCACTCAGGTATTTATAATATAATAAATTATTTAATTTGTTCTGGTAGTAGTAGTAATAGACAGATGTTTTGCATAAACCAAGTACCGGCAATAATAATAAAAACAATAACAAAAAATATTTTACACTGGAAAATCGCGGGAAAAGTTGACTACTAGACTCGAGTGTACTGTGTGTAACACTGAAGAATATTGGCTATCGTTAGATATGATGGTTTATCGCGGGAAAACTTGACTGTTTGCTGGGTTTCAACGCACGTTCAGCTTACCATAAGATTGTTGGTTTTCGCCTGTACGTAAAGCTATTGTCCTATTTCACTGAGCCAATAAGAATGCGGCTATTGTAATATTTGATGCCTGTTATTGGTCTGCAGAAAGCTACGTTGTGTAAGACGTACATCACCCAATCATATATGTTGCAATTAACTACAACGTTTTCAAAGGTATGTTGGCACAAAATATTTTCGCGCTATACCATCACCTCTAGCTGTCGTTTATTCGTTTCTCTCCTCAACGCGCCCAGTTACTGCAGTAATGTACAGATTTAACTCAGAACGTGCGTGATTTGTTCCCAAGCGTGTCACAACTTGTATCATTCAATAATAGTAGGCTAAAGACACTAGAGTTTGTTAGAGACTATGTTTGCTTTTTCCAGTATCTATGATGATGATGATGATGATGATGATAATAATATCATGTGGGCAGGGTAGCCGAGGGCCAGGGTATTGAACGCCAAATCCAGATTCGGGAGTTAATAGCATTGAAACTTCGTGATACTGGTGAGTACATTGTGTGGACGTATTACAAAGCTTCTCAGTGTGTATATGAATTCATACCTATTGCTTTGTTCCTTTACGTATATTGTTCTCATTCAATTTTACCGTTATTTTTACCTTTTTTTTTTTTTAGTGGTCAAAATGTT
>PNEQ01093612.1:0-11888 GCA_003012365.1 Medauroidea extradentata | reverse complement strand
TATTACATTATTTCTTACCTTCCAAATAATGTCGGATGATAATGGAAGTAATATATTATCTAACAATGTAAACATGTGTAGCAGACAAACATTCAAGGCATGAAATGTCCAAAATGTTGATACACCTTCAGGAATGGTTTAAGCAGGAAAAATACTGTAAATCAAACGTGGCCGTGCACCATTATCGTACTAAATTAACCCCGTCAAAAGTAGCGCAGCATCTGCTTACTTGGCAACACCGTCAGAAAGGAGAGAAGAAAGCGAGGATGGTCAGGAAGGGTACCGTGCCATCAGACAGCAGCAGTTGTCGACGTAGGAACCTGCCCTGTATGTGGGACATGCGGAGCCCCCTCAGGGCATTGATATTCGGACTCTGCATCAACTTCCCAGCACAAACTTCGTCGTTATAACTTTGTCTTGCCTCCAATCTTACAGGGGCGTAACAACAAGGGAGGTCATGGTATATTGCCCCTCCTCTGAATTCTTGAAGCAGCGATACCTCTTAAACAATTTGCCGGTCATCATAAATTAATTACATGATATTTAATATAGTAATCTTAATATATAAAATTAAGTGTCCTGACACACTCACTCACTCATCAACGCACAGCCCAAACCGCTGGACCTAGAACCATGAAATTTTGAGGGAAGCTTCCCCTTCCCTCGTAGGCACCCACTAAGAACGGATTTTTCGAAATTCGATAATAGAGGGGGTAAAAAGGGGTTAAATGTGTTTTCAAAGTATCCCTGACATCTCATTAACCGGGAAAGCTATCATAATTTTTTTAACTTCATAATATTGCCTAAAAATGCATATTGGCGAATTTTTTGATTTTGCGAAATTCGAAAATTAATGGGCTGAAAAGCCGTAAAATAGGCTATGTTTTTCATTAATCCGTGATTTCTCCTAAACCATTTCAGATAGTGACGTGATTTATTTCTTTAAAATGATACTTAGGTAAATATCAAAAAGTATTTTTAGAATTTTTCGAAATTCTTCTCTTTGAAAAATAAAACGTGTTTTTAATTACTTCTACTTATCTCCTAAACCAGTGGAAGTATTGAAATGATTTTTGCTTTAAATAAATCTTACGTAACTGTCATAATAGTAATTTCAGGATTTTTAGAAATTCGCCCATGAAAGTTGATAAAAATATAAAACGTGTTTTCAAATAATCATCTGTACCGCTTATACCCGTTCAGATATCGAGATGATTTTTTTATATGAATGAAGCTTATGTAAATATCTACAACTTATATTCAGGATTTTATGAAATTTGAAAATTAAGTAGGTGAAAAGCAGTAAAATGTTACAGTCTCCCGAAAAAAGAGAATGATCACGGAGAAGTAATTCAACAGTTGATTCTTTTTGCCAACCTACTCATAAATAAACCTCTTTGGACTGTAGCCTGCACATACGAAAGAAATATCACGGCCTGCTTTTAAGCATTCACTCAGGTATTGTATAAAGTTTGTGGTGTGGGAGGGGTGGGGTTACGGGTTCGTATCCCGTGCAAGACTTTGCGATGGGAATTACTATGACATCATACGAGCATATTGCGCGCGCTCTTTACACTGAGCTAACACAGTTAATTATAGTTCACTGTTATTGAGTACGCTAGCTGTTAAATGCCTTCATCAGACATTTTATCCAGAGTTACTGTTTACATTACATAATTTCACGCGGGCAAAGCCGCAGCCGAGCAGCTAGTATAATATATAATTCAAAGTCATTTTATGAAAGCAAAACGCTATTATCCAAGCTGTCGACAATTGTAATTTCGGAAGATGAAAGTTATTAACATCAGTTATGACGTTTGCCCATCCTTGGGAATCTGAGTTGAGCCCCTGCACCCTTCCTTTATTGATTCTTGTTACAGGAGGTTTGCGATTAAGTGAGCACTTTTTTTTTTAAGCCTTGTTACTTTTCTCGTCTCAGACTATTCACGTGGCTAATTAACTCAGCGTACACGTTACATGGCAGTGTTTGTCTTGGATAGATGCACGCATTGTTATCAGAGCTTGAATAACTCCGTGTTTAAAGAGCAATCATGAAGAGCCACGATTTTATGGCGAAAATAATTTTACACTTGGTTTCAATGCGTTATGTGCACATCTACAGATCTGCTACATCGTCTGTGATTGGATGTTTTACTCCAACATGCATTGGCGAATTACAGATGTACGGAGTCACAATAACCTTAATCTTATTGGTGCAGTCAAATGAGAAACGTGTCTGAACAAAGACACGCTGCCAATAACCGTGAAGTTGAGCTGCAGGTGTACATATAAGACACTGAAACAAAGTGGGACAAAAATCTTTTTGCGAAAACTATAGGGTCCTAGCGATCAGTCATGCACCCAAATGAACAAATGTAAAAGTAACATGAAGTTAGAAACGATGGCAATGAACTCACTCTAAAAATAGTTTGTAAATTTACCAGACGTGCGTATAGGAGCGCTAAGAAGGTCGGTATGGTAGAATAGTTTCCCAGACATCCATGATAACACTCCTAAACCTAATTATAAAACAGTCAAATGCATACTAACGTTACTAGACTTGTATTGTAACATTTCTAAACGTTTGCATATTTACAAGACGGAAGTATGATAACTGTCCCATACTGCGTCTGGGATAATAACTTCCTAAACATTTGAGGAATTTTTTTACAGTGAAGCTTTGACAGCTGGGATTGGTTGGTAGAAGTGCAGGAGAGCCGTTGAGAGAGGGAATTAATTTAGGGACCCCTATTTTTCGCGAAAAGAATTTTGTCCCACTTTGTTTCAGTGTCTTGCGTACACATCTGCAATTCTGCGTCATGGTTATTGGCAGCGTGTCTATGTGAAGAGCAGTGTCTCATTTGACTGAGCCAATTACAATAAAGTTCCTGTAACAACACATGTCTAGGATTTGACGGTAGAATACCTAGGCTCGTGAGAGTTAAACTATCCAATCACGGAACACGAAGCAGAACTGCAGATGTGCACGTAAGGCACCGAATCAAAGTGAGGCAAATTTCTTTTCGCGAAAAACAGGGGTCCGTAGGAATTATTCATGTGCGGTTTCACCGGGCGGCATCACGTGTGTAGTTCCGCCTCATTCACGTCTGACAGCGAGAAGCCCCGCTGCTTGTGATGAGGCCACGTTACACGTCATTCAGCAGGTCTGTGTGCGAGGGAACCTGTTGCAGATGTAGGCTAACCACTTAGCTGTCTGCGGAGGTAGCGACTACAACTCGGCGACTTCACTTCTCTTCCGCTGTGGTGGCGTGGACGCAGTCAGATTTGAGAGAATGTGTCGCCTCTCATGTTACAAATAAGTGACAGGACCGGTAATGTCTCTTTATAGAAACATAATATTTTACTGTTAGGTGCGTATTATTGGACTAATTATGTACTAGGAGTAATCTTGTCTTTATTATATGGTGACATATAATTATCTTAAATTTTAAAGGGCCGCGGTGGCTGAATGGTCAGACCATTCGCCTCCCGTCAAGGCTATCCTGTTTCGATTCTCTCGTGCAGAGTGATGCCGTTGGTCGGCGGGTTTTCTCGGGAACCTCCCGTTTCCCGCGCCCTTTCATTCCGGCTCTGCTCCATACTCACCTCATGTCACCCCTCACAAGCGCTAAAGACCTCGATGTTAAGCGCTGACCAAAATCTGACTCACTCTTAAATTTGACACTATCGTAATTATGCCACAACAATGTTTCGTAATTAAAATAAAGTTAATTAGTTAAGTCGCAGTGGTAATACGTTCAAATAAATCTAGTAAAATATTGAATCAAGAAGAAATTAAGAAAAATTCGTGTTACGGGATCTTAAGCATGTCTCAGTGAGGGTGTATGGGTGAGAACAGTTGTGGAACTAGGATTTGCGTACATGGGAAGTGGAGAAGGACATCCCACATGGAACTTTGATGATGGAACGCTGACTACCACTTTACAGAGCGGAGTTCAGGGGTCCTTCCGCGTGAAAACTTGAATTTTAAGGTGCAAAATGGTGCTATTTAAGCATATTTCTTAACTAAACATTGCATATTTTAAATATTTCTTTGGGGCTAAAGGAGGGAACGAGGTTTGGGAGGAAAATGTAAGGTCTGTAACCCCACTCCTTCGAGTACGCTACGTTTTTAAATAGCGTAAAAGTAAAACTCATTTTTAGAAAAATGAAGTAAATATAAGACAATGTAAACAGCGCAGACGTAACACATTGCGTGTAAATAGCCTGCATGCAAGATATAACAGGCAAGTAGCGAACTTAAAAATGTATGTCTATAGTACGAAAATTATAAATTTCCTATACATTTTAACTGACAATTTTGTTATTGCTCTGGGCGGAACATTCTAAATAATGTTTCAGAATCTTAGCCAACGTAAATTAAAAAATAATTACAATGTCATTATTTGATTGAATTTTATAAACATAGAATGCCGGTAAGTTAACGAAGGCCGAATTACATAGGTTGCGGCACTTTTAAGGTGGTGTGCATGTGTGATAAGTTTGTATGTGAAACTGTTGCCATATTTGATTGAGCCGATAAGAATCCCGCTATTGTAATATTTGATGCCTGTTATTGATTAGCCTGCAGTCAGCTACATTGTGTCATACGTACATCATCCAGTCATATGCGTTTTCAAGGGTATGTTGGCACAAAATATTTTCGCGATATACCATCATACCTGATTACAAGCGTTTGTGCTAGAGATAGGATGGACATGCTGCGGCAGGCATAACAGGAAATACTTCGAGAAAACCTTATGATTGCCAGGGTCACACTTGAAGGACTCAGAAACGTGCGAAGTAGCGCAGAAGTAAAACACACGACTCGCACATGTGTAGACATAGTTATGAAACTTATGATTGACGAAACGGTAGTTCAAATTCCATTTTCCTACGATATTACTTGTTTCGAAGTAAAAAAAAACTCTTAAAGACTTTGGCCGACCCCTCTCCCTTTTACTGATATTTTGTCAAGTTCTGTGTCATAGTTCCTAATGGCCTCGCTGTCGACGAGACGTTAAGTCCCACTTGTCTTTAACTGAACGTTTTGGAGAGTAAGTCCTAAGCCAGTTACACACTATCACAATTAATTAATTCACTACAGAATCCCGTGCTTAATTCAGTACAAATAGCCCTGTGACAGTGTGAACGGGTACTGTGGTCGTTTCAACAAGATTTTCATGCTTAATTTCACAGATATAGCCCGTCCTATTCTTTTTATCGTAGTGTGTGTTCACGCGCATGCGCAATCCATAGTTTCAGCCACCGCGCATGTGAAGTACGCAAGTAGGGTTGTCAGTAAATATGCTTTGAATATAAATAAAATTCTTATATTATACTAAACACACAATCGTCGTATTTTTAAAAACTAAGTAATACAAGGCACAATAAATAATTTGGCAGTTACATTCATGTCTTGTATGTGAACTAGTTTTCAGCAATTCTGCAGCTATACTTTATGAAATTTACCAACCAACTTCACAAATTTATATTCCTCCTTTACGCACCGAAACGTATTTGTAAACAGTGATACTGTGTACACAACACAGAATTTTTGCTGCACGTTTCTGGTATGAAAGCTCAGTCGAAGTTTATGAACATAATTAAGTAAGGAATTGAGTAGAGAACAAAGGAAAGTATGTATCAGGCTTAATGCAGCTTCAATTAGTTTTGTGTCTCTGCAATTGCAACTGAAGTAATTTCCTAGCAGTAAATAATGTGATTTTGGTCGAATAGCAAAAAGGTTGAATAATCATGGTTGGAAAACATTTTGTATGGTCTAGTGGTGTGGAAATGCTCTCGGAATCGGTTGGTCAACTCGGCCTGTCAGGAAGAAATGTCACTGGTTTATGTATTGCGCAAAATTTTGTCAGCCAACAAACTGGACCTCGTGCCCTATTGCGTGCTGCCTGCGACCTCGCGAAAATAAGTTTTTGAATACATTACGTCGTTTGTTTTCTCTGTGGTTGAGGAAGTAGGACAGTTCTAGGCCTCCTGTTTACGAATTTGTTTGTGCATGTGTTCGTTGCGTAACACAAGTAAAACAGATTATGAATCATTCTAAATATATTATTTAGCACATGCCTACGTAAGACTTAATTTTACAAGCTAATAAAGAGCGATACTCAATCACAGGTATTTTAAAGTAACCTATCCTGACAGCAAAGAGAGGTAAAACTGTTAGGTAAAAATGTACTGAATTCAGCCCAACTTGCAGACAGTTCCTACAGTCAAATTTTCATCCAGTAAATATATATATATATATATATATATATATATATATATATATATATATATATTTATAGTGCAGTTTTTAATCATGGCTCGTTAAGGACACTGGTGCATGGGAAACAGAAAACTGTTAAATGCACATGGTTACTTTTACAATGGCCACAATAGTTATTTGCATAAAATGACGTGTCCTGACAACAAGTTAGGGCCTAGGTCTGCAAACTGCATTCACGAGGCGTTTGTGAGGACTAAGAAGTTCAGAACGCCGGCTGATGAGGATATGTTTCATGTGATATAGTAGGAAGTGAGGAAGGAAATGAAAATAAAAGCTATACTTTATTACTTGAAATACTTATATTACTAATTTTACCAATCAATAGTTACTCAAGAGTGAAACGATGTTTTGTATCAAACTGAAAAATTTTCACCTTAGGCAACTACTGATTATGTAACCTACTTCAAGTCATAAAGTAAATAGTTTATTTTAATTCTCTTCCTCACATATGTTGTCACATAAAACCATCCTCACTAACCGACGTTCTGAAAGTGCGCCTAAACTTCTGAATTCCTCACAAATTACTCATGAAAGTAGCTGCGACTATCAAAATTTTTCTCAGCACACGCAATTGTATGCAAGTTAACCACAGTGGCCATTCTTATTGCATTATTTTGCAGTTTAACAATACTTATTTTTTCCATGCACCAGTGACCTTAAAGTCAAAATTTTACTACTGGCTTTAGAACTTACCTACAAACATATAATGATTTACTACTGTACGACATTCTACGCGATATTTAATAAATATCTAATTTTTCACACTTCTTTACAGTTTTATTACAAAACTAAGGCAATTTCGAAAATTGCACAGTTTTTAGATACAAAAAAAAAAAAACTTTTGCGAGCGATAAATATTAGAACATTTATTAAGTACCTCCTGAAATCTTTATCCGGTGATTATCATCTTATAATTGAAATAGCTTTTTTTTCAATGGGTACATTCCAATCAGAGTAATGTTTGAATTTGGCGTGTCATTATGAGAAAACTACACTAAATGTGTTTATAAGACTAAAATACAATCAAAGTTAAATAGCATTCAAAATAAAATTACTTTTTACAACCAAGCTTGAATACTTCCCCCCCTCCTCATAAATAATACCCTATCGGATTAATTTTTTAAACGCATATTTCAAATTCTGTTGTGAAGATTTTTGAAAATGCAATTAAAAAGTAACATAATTGTTTACCCTTCGCTAAAGTGTGTACGTGAAATCTGCAACATAAATGTATAATAAAATTTCAATTAGCTAAGCAAAAATGTAATATTAGTATTTCATTTGCCGAAATGTAACTAAAATATGTATTCATTATTTAATGTAATGTTTATGTTGTATCCCATAGTAAACCGAATACAATCTTTAATAACACTTCTTACACTTTCTTTCCTCAAAATTAAAAAAAAAGAGCAATAAAATATCACTCAGTATGGCTAGTGAAACCGAATTTTTTAAGGCCGAGACGGACATGCATATAAAATTATTCATTGCATTTACGTGCAAAGCAAAATGAACTGATGAGCAATAATTTCACCAGCTTCTGTGTGACTTTCAGCTTTGCCCCCACAGTGCATTGTACACCCTGTCGCTGTGCTGTTACTATTTGAAATATTCTGTACATAAATGTACATTCTTACTAATTCCGGGAGAAAACAAATGTATTGTAGTTATTTCATGCATCGTGAAAATCCACTGTAAAGATCACACAGAGACTTTGACAAGTTTTTTATACACGTATCAGGTTCTCAAAAGATACACGGACATAATTAAAATGTTTAAATAAGTCATGGCGACTGAAACTGTACCAGGCAGGTGGCCACACTTGGCGTGTTTCCTCTGTTTATACGTCTTGTGGCTTGGTTTCAGGAAGTCAGAGTGAATATTAGGAAACAAATGATGAGAAACTTCAGAGAGTTTTCCCAGAAGATGGATAAGAATACAATGTGGAAGAACGGGTACCAAATTGGCACATTCCTTTCTCCTCATCCGTTATTATTTTCCCCCTTGCTGGATAAAAGTACAACCATTTGTGGAAAAAACCCTTGTGGTATGCTGAAAAGTTTGTCATACTACGCGATGAACGCATATATGAAAATATACTGTATATTAAGTATCAAATAAATTAAGTATTTTCCTTGAGTTTGCACAGACAACCACACACATAAAAATAAGTATTGCATCAAGTCAGTGTTCAACCGATCTTGGAACCGAGATGATTCAATACTTTTTTTGATGTGTGTAAGCACATCATAAATGCACTAGCATAGATTGTCCTCATAGCCAATTGCTTGTTATGGTGGAAATAGTTCTATTTATTATGTAAGTATTTTAACGACTATCAACTGCAACATACAGTTCGTGCATGCTTTTGATACCGTGCATGGACTTAAGGGCTTGTTCTCGAGTTTATTTCAGACTGGTGACAATAAATCAAATATTTTTTAACCAAAAAATTTGAAAACATTTGAGACAATGTGCAGTCACACGATGCACAACACTGTGGATGCGTTTTTTAAAATATAATGTACCGTTCGTCAGCAAAAAAAAATATTTTGCTTTATTTTTGCTTATTTTTCGACAAAAAAGTGGTAATTTTGGTGATGAAATCTAAAAAACAGTTCAGTACATTTCTACAAAAAAATTCAGCTACAAATTATAACATATAAGTGTCAAAACTGTGGAGCGAAATTTTGATATGAGTATTAGGTAGCAATAAAAAAATTTTTCGAAATCACTGTAAAACTCGGTAAGAAGGCCTTAAAAACGACGGAAGTCCAAACGACGCAAGGGAGAAAGAATAATATCGGACGAAAATTTGTGGCCTCACTACTCATAAATCGACGTTTCGTGTACCCACCACCACGTAGTTATAACATCCTTGGTTAGTCTGAACAGCATTGCCGTTCACCTTGCACCGATTATAATTTTCTGATTCCAGAGGAAGTGATGCGAAGACATTTCGGTATTTAGCGCTGGTGAGGGGTGACATGATGTGAGGATGGAGCAGAGCTGGAATGAAGGGACGGGGGAAACTGGAGATCACCGAGAAAACCCGCCAACCAGCGGCATCGTCCGGCACGATTCCCACTTGCGAAAATCCGGAGACCAACCCCGCCGGAAATCGAACCCGGATTACCCTGGCGGAAGGCGAGTGCTGCTCTAGCCACTGAGCCAACTGCGGCCCCCGATTCCAGAAGACGTTTGTGAATTAGTAGACAAATTACACTTAACTTCACTTGCGAGTCCGAGGTAAATTCAGATACCACGTGCATGTAAGCAGAGGCTTTTCCTGGATGAATTTCACGGCTTCTCCCCCCCCCCCCCCTATCTCCTTAAAAAACACTTAAACGAACACGAAATTATGCTGCGAATGTTTCGAAATGAAGTATTATCAGCAGTTATATTCCCATTTATCAAGTGTGTTCTTGAGAGAGTAAACCTGGCTAAAAATGGGCGTTTTCGCAATCAGACTTTGCTGTTAAATTTTCAGTGCATAAACATTAGAGCTGTCTTCAGGCATACGCTGTTATGTTTTTCATTCGGCTAAACTATACAGGATCAGTTATTAAGAGTTCATGGATAACAGAAAAAGAGTTTAACCGTGTACGGTGCCTGGTAGAGCGACTACACCTGCTTGAAGTTACGGGTTCTGACAACTTAATTGCTAGCTGCACTGCATTCACTTGGCATTCGTGGGGAGTTAATTAGTTCACGTTCTCTTTCACAACGCCCGTTACACAACATGTTATAGAGGTGATGGTATAGCGCAAAAATGTTTGTGCCAACATATACCCTTGAAAACACTGTAGTTTCTCACAACATGTATGATTGGTTGATACACGTCTGACACTCCGTAGCTGTCTACAGACCGATAATACGCAGCAAATATTACAATAGCGGGATTCTTATTGGCTCAGTCTAACAGTATAACAGCGACACATACATGCGAAAGCCAGTAATCTTCTGGTTGGCTGAACGTACGTTGAAATCCATCAAAAAGTCAAGTTTTCCCGCGATGAACTGTTGTCATCTCTAAGCATGTGTTTTATGTCACAAAATGACCAAAGAGAGAGAGATGAAAACAAAATCTTTACTTTATAGCTTGAGTTAGTTACATTACAGATTTGACCTGCCAGTAGTTTCATATAGATTAAAATAATGTTTTGAAACAAATTTTGTAAAAAAATATACCTGGCTGTATAAGGAAGAAAATAATTTAAAACTGTATTTCATATATCTCGAGACATTACGAGTGCCCAGCTTCTTAATTTCCATAAGGAAACAAGCATAAATATTAAAACTCCTTTATTTTTCTAGTTGTAGTGAATACGTGTTCTATGAAGCACAATTCACAGAAATTAATTTAAAGAATGTAAAACGCAGATAAACAAATAGAAAATGTGCAACTAAGCTAGAGGCGGAAAGTCTCACAACTTTGAAAACTAAGCACAAAACCTGCGTCATAACCTTAAAGTCACGGGGGAGGAAAATTCTGCACGCCAGTTGACCGCGCTGCGCATAGAGTCGGTGTGGCAAATGATGAGTGAGAAAACGTCGACCTTAGTACCTGTACGTTCCGCGTCTCCGATCATGCCAAATAACCGACTGAGGTGCGCTTACTCCTGAGTTTTTTTTTTCGGGGTATTCCCGTTTCCTCTCTCTTCCTCCCTCCCATCCCTTATTTCGCATAGTGTTGCTTCTTCATTGTTTGTATCCATAGCACGTCACCTACCTGGGCACGCAGACGCCAACGGGCATCCAATCAAATGTCTGCGCTCGAGATGTAAAACCTTCCCTCGTGTACCCTCACTATACGATTGATTTTTATTTGTTATTATTAGAGATGATGGTTTATCGCGAGAAAACTTGACTGTTTGCTGGGTTTCAACACACGTTCAGCTTACCAGAAGATGACTGGTTTCAGCTTGCCAGAAGGTTACTGGTTTGTACATGGAGCTATTGCCCTATTTGACTGAACCAATAAGAATCCCGATATTGTAATATTTGATTATAGTATTGGTCAGCAGACAACTACGTTGTGGTAGACGTACATCATCCATAGAGGCACTGGAAAATCGCGAAAATGTTTAAAATAGTCTCCAATAAACTGTATTATATTAACCATGTCCATGACACGTGTGAACAGTTTTGGGACAAATCACACACGCTGTGTGTCCAAGCTGTGCAGTTCTAACTGGGCCTGTTGTAGAGAGAAAAATTCTACAAATAAACGATAGCCACTGTTGATACGAAACACTCAGTGTTATATACATCACGTTGGAGCCTAGCAAACAGTCAAGTATTCCCGCGATTTTCCAGTGTCTCTAATCATCCATAATCATATGTTCCAAGAAACTACAGTGTTTTCAAGGTTATGTTGGCAGAAAACATTTTCGCGATATATACCATCATTAGAGGCCCGGATATTTCGCGGGTTCAACGCCCAGCAGGCTAGACTCCACAGTCCTGTGTGCACTGTCCTCAGCTATATTTGTTCATTGGCTGCTGCTCCAGTGAGTGAGCATTTGAACATTTGACGATGTAGCGCAGGAGTCCGTGAGCGTTTTTACGCATGTCCGCCATTGGTTCGGAGTCCGCA
>PNEQ01093611.1:0-24604 GCA_003012365.1 Medauroidea extradentata | reverse complement strand
ATGAAAACTAACGTGTTTGAAGAAATTGGAAAGGTTGCCTGTCCAGTCTGTTTGCAAATATGCCTTGCGAGAATAAATCCTGATGGGCTGCCCATCCAGTTGGGCAAACTTTCAGGATTTTTAATGCATGAAAATTAACAGGTTTGTAGAAATTGGAAAGGTTGCCTTTCCAGTCTCTTTTCAAATACGCCTTGTTAGAGAAAATCCTGATGGGCTGCCCGTCCAACGGGCAAACTTTCAGTCGCCCCTCGTCTTCAGGCACATATGTATACATTCCGAGGAGCACCTGTAGACTGAATATGGGCACTGGAATACAACAGGTTTATGCTCTGTACCCCGTCTTCTGTCCCGGCGAACTGCGATCACCTAATCTTGCCCACCAAAACCAAACACCTCACCTGATGATCTGAAAGCCATCAAAACACTTAATGCTGACGTGGATGTTGTAATCCTTCCTTCCTGCAAATACAAGAGCTACTGTCATCCCAGATAAAACAGATTACAACAAGAAAAAATCTGACCTCTTTGTGTTATCTTCTTATAAATCGCTGACTGATATCCTTGTGGAATAGTTTATGTTTATCTTTATTTGCCAGTTGAAAACAAAGTAATTTTGTTTGTTTACTTGTATCTTCATTTGTGTGTATTCTATGGTTTTCTGTGACACACCATTTGCTGCTATGGCGTGTGTCCAAAGTACTTATTATCATCTGAGAGTGAATCGTAGATTTCTGTATTGGTCAGCCGTCTGCATTAGACAGTGACTCGCACAATCATTAAAATATTTATCAGCCGCACTGCAAGTAATAACAAGTAATTACCTATGGGGTATGAAAACTTACTAGGACAATTGTTTCACTGGCGCGCGCTTGACTTGATTCACATTCATGTTAAATGTTTAAGTCACCTTGCATAGTAATATATGAGTAACGAATTGTTACAGTTCTGAAAAACTGTGCCTTATATGTCACGTGTGATTAAACTTTTTTCAAATTGCGACCGTTTTGAACACATGAGTACAGTTTGATGAAATTCGAAAAATAGTTACTCAGACATTATATTAAAAATATATATACAACTGGCCATAATTTTGAAAATCTAAGTACAGCGTAAAGAATAAACTAAAAAATATTCAAAAGTACGTAATTTAAACACTTAAACACTCCTAGAACAACATGTAGGAAAATTAAATGACTTTACTATTTGCTACACGATCATCGAGTTTCACGAAATATTATTTACTTGTTTCTCGGACATATCGTGTGACAGACGTATTAAAATTGCCGCTATTATTAATTAATAGTCATGATCAAAATATGTTACTGTCACGTCAATATGCTAATAGTATATGAAACCAAATTTGACTAAATTTTATCCACATTATCAAATGTTTATAGGAACACCCACCCACACACACACATACACCACGCACTCCACACACACTTTCTGCACATACCCACACGCCACTCGCACTCACCCACTCCCACACGCGCAAACTCACATACACACACATGCAGCCTATCTACGGCGGCCCTTTAATCTGAGAAGCTCTTTAACACATCTCTTGGTCGGAGGTGCTTTCTTCATGTAGACTCTTAAATAAAGTTCTTTAGCCCATTGTAAACCTAGAACCTGTGTTTTTTTTTTTTTTTTTTGCCTTTATAAATGTTAGTGTAACACAAAACTATAGCTACGGTAATGTTATCTTCTTCTTTCGGATGAATGTAAAAAAATTAATACAATTTTGTTTAGTGCATATGAGTAGCAGAATACAACTATTTAAGCACAGAGTATTCCTTATTTAATACATTTGAAGTTAAAAATTTAATACTTTACTTTATTAACCATACGTGACCTGCAATTTTTTTTAAATCCTAGCTCAGGAGGAAATACAGCATCTGAAAATTAAAAGTACTAAAATGTTTTTAATATATCGGCGAGTTAACATATTTGGTTACGTCGTTAGAGCTGCTATTCACTGGCCCTTCACTCGTAAAACGGTCGGGCTTTCTTCCTGTGGAAACAGTTTTCTGGGCCGAGTCTCAAATTCGATTGTAGCACGTGTATATTTGTTGTATTGTTTATTTCCGTGGTGGTCGTCAAGGTTAGTAGAGTTGCTCTTCGTACGTGTCTCAAGTTACGGTACTTGGTGCGTCCAACAGCGTCACTGGGGCACGAAGATAAAGAGAGATACAGTCAGTATGTTGTTTACATTAGTGAGCCCGTGTGCAGTTACTTAGGTTCCAAGGACAACAGTCAGTGTATTGCTGAAGCTTATATTGCCGTAGTGCGACCCAGACACACTGTCAAGGATTTAAAGGTATTTCAGTTATTATTTTTTCTGATATGTGTGTTTTTCTACGCTAGTTATATTTATTTATAATTAGAAGGCCTCAGGGGGACACGAAGAGCTATGAGGGGAGGTTGATACTGCGCTGGTTCGCCATTGCCTTCCGCAGAGATCACTGAAAGAAACATTTTGTAGAAGAGCCTCCCTGCAAAATTATTTTGTAGTAACTACAAATGATATTGTGATGGCCACAACATTTTAGTTGTGTCAATGTTATGTTTTTATGGTAAGCACAAATAAATTTTGCAGGGTAAATACCCACAAAATATCCATCAACAAGACATTCTATTAATGTCTACAAACCTCCAGAACATCACAAACACGTAATGTGCCGAGATGCCGCTCGCGGCGTTGGTTACTAAAGAGATGTGAGTGAAGAGAGAAACACAACACCCAGTCCTGAACCTGGCCGGTAACTGAACCCAGGACCCTAAGTACACCGGCCAGGAGCTCTAACCTATGAGTCAAGTGGTCCGACATTGTGTGTGTTGGTTCACGCAAACCAAGCTAGGTGACGCAACAGTAACACGCTGAACTCGCATTCTCTAAGACACGGGTTCGAGACCCAGCTACAACCAACCGGATTTCTGTTTTCCACGGTTTACCGAAATTGTTCCACGTGAAATATGAGATAGTTTCTTGCTACAGGCCGTGCCCGATTTCTCTCCCTGTTCCTGCCCTTGTATAAATATTGTACGTAGCCGTCTCTAAATGACCTGGCTGTCAACGAGATAGTAAGTCCACTTACCTTACCTCAAGTCTACTTGGTTCCTGGTCTCTTTGGAACATTATTCTGACTAAACAAAATCCTGTCTTTCCAGTGTATCCCTCAACGGCTTCTTACAACCTTGTATACTCTTCAGTTTTCCAATGAATGCCATTGCAGTGTGTTGAATCATTGTTCTTAGAAGCTTTTGAACGAGTCTATAAAATTCGTTTCTTATTTTTGCTGTCATATTGGGTGGGCGGTTTCTCTGTTTTATAGCATAGCAGCTGCACCGACAAACGTTGTTTTGTCACATAAATAACTTATTGTAAGTGTGTAAGGATGTGGTATATAAGTGGAAGAGGGCTAATAATAAATAAATTAATAAATAATAATAATAGAGCAGCGACACCTGTTGGGGATAGACTGGTATCAGCTCATGGGTATAAATGATCAATTATCACTTACACAGTTATCGACCTGGTTCTAAAATTATTAAATTAAAAATATTTACTAAGCAATAGTACTTAGGAGTATAAAAATAAATAAAAACCTATTCGCAGACCTACCGAATGTATATACAAAATTTCATTGAAATCGGTTCAGCCGTTTTGGAGGAGTATGGGAACGAACACTGTGACGAGAGAATTTTATATATTAGATTATTATTTCAGACTTTGTAGAAACTACCACTTACTCTTTACGTGGTGGATTTGCAAACACGAAATTCGTGTGTAATGACCTACCATCATCTTACACCGTTTATAATCGTGATGTAGAACAACATGCATGTTGGTTTACTAAATTAATTCCCGATTTTAAATATACTATACAAAATTAGTGTTTAGCATGCGTAAACTGTCAGGGCTATTTTAAGAAAATTTAATGTAATTATTCATTATATATATATATATATATATATAATTTGATAGTAAAAGTGCAGACTTCGTCATCGCTGTCATATTCTAAAGTAGAATAAATTATCTCGTACACATACACTTGAAATGATAAGCACTTTAAATTGCACAATTATCGCAGGAGTTCCACACTCCTTTCTCTATGATGTACATAAGTCAAGTTATGAACAATACGTGTGGTACCTGGTTTCTTACCACACAAGCGTTATTACATACACGACATGCGGTTATATTTTACTTCTATTCCCTTTCATAAATATTTACGTTGTAAAACTAACAACTGTAAACAAAAAATAGGCCTTTGATGATGTTTGTGTCTTTTGCTCATATAAAGAAATGTTTTTATGTATATACTTTCAACACCATAAAATTTTTTCCGATATGAACTACCCCCCCTTATTATTATTGTTTTCGCACTTTATCAACGTTATGCAGAACACACCTTTATCAAGAGCCAGTGATTTATGCTAGTTTTATATGACAGCAATATCAACGTAACCAACAGTAATTATTGAAGAGTGTAGTTGCCATTAAAAAGGGAACCGACATTATTATGTGCGCAGAGAAACAATTAGCGTGAATAACTTAACGGGTCTGATGAATATTTTTATAATTCGATACGTCCTTCTTATCGGCTCTTAAGACCCCGTTGGTAACGGGCCGCAAAACCCTCTCACCTCACCTCGATACGTCCGTTTACGAACTTTGCTGGCGTTCTAAATTATTAGTTTGTGTTGATGTAGTGTGATTTATGCAGTGTACATTTATGGTTTGTTTATAAAGGTTGAGCCAGACGAAATTTAAAATATAGAGTCATAAGAGATATATAAGAACTATTTTACTAGTCTTTTAATGCCGTATTAGAAAATCTCCAAATTTTTTAGACTGGTAATATCCACAATCTTAAGAATATTGATGCATGCTATGAATTTTATTTTTAAATTGGATTTACAACCCATATTGAATTTTCTTACACATTTTAAGATGCATAATATGTATTTTTAATATTATGAAACAAATCTAATTCCAGCAAAGTTCCATAAAATATTTTACGCAACATCACAAAGGAAAATATTAAAATGAATATGGTTATATCATACATTTATTACGGAGCAGTATACTATTAATGTATTGGGAGATATTGAACCAATTTTGAAACTATTTTTTCTATGGATATTATAACACAACTATAATCATTTCACAACAGTAAACATTTATTTCTTTAATATCGTTTCACACTAGATAACTATTGCTAGATAAAATAAGTAAAACTAATTCCTCAAGATATTAAGAAAAAAATTTTTTTTCGTTCTTTCTTTTGTATTTTGTAGTGAGGGTTCTGAAAGTGTATGATCGTTTATAATCCTAACAAATACCGCATGAATGCTGCTGTATGTAACAGTTTTGTTGTCAGGTATTGTAACTTGAAGCAGGTAAACACAGTGGCCACT
The DNA here is from genome assembly GCA_003012365.1 of Medauroidea extradentata. Lineage (NCBI taxonomy): Eukaryota > Metazoa > Arthropoda > Insecta > Phasmatodea > Phasmatidae > Medauroidea > Medauroidea extradentata. The sequence continues at coordinate 19,180 of PNEQ01093611.1, read as the reverse complement.
TTCAGGCAACATGAGTAGTTAAACAATTTTTCTGTTTTCCGTTTACCAAAGCCCTTGAAGAAACTGTCCCGATGCTGAACATGAAACTTTCATTTAATACATGTAGAACTACGAAGCTTGGACTGCAGCAACTGGTGTTAGGAATTACTAGTTTCAATTTGTTATTTTACACCATATTAAATAAATGTTACAATTACACCTGGTTGTTACAAAATAATCGTAGGAAAAATGTACATAATTTTTCACAAAATATACTTATTCTACATATTTTGTATAAGTTAACGATTGCTACACACATGTAATAGGCCTACTAACTTATATTTATCTGAGGGCTAAATTCCAGAGTGTTAATAGGGCACCAGAATATCGTAAAATGACGCATACGACTATTAATTAAATAAAATATTGCATTATAATCTGAAACTTAAATTACTCTTTAGTTGCGTGCTAGGAACAATATCCGCTGAAACCCAAATGATTAACTCGATATATCAGAACATTATTAAAATAATTATGTTACTATTATAGCAAACCATTTTTAATGTTATCTGTCATAAATAACGATAAATATAACGTTAACCACATGGAAACATATAAACACATGCACACATACAAAATCAAATCGGTTTATTACAGAAACATTATTTGTGTTATGAAGCAAAATATTTACGAATGTAAGTATTTACATCTTTAAAAAATAATGTTTTGCCTTTCACACCTCTATCCCCTGGCAGCCTCGGGCAGGCAACAGGAGAGGCCGACTGTACTTCGTCACTGGTGACTGCTACACAGCCCAAATGCTTCCAGATGTGTGGCTCTCATCTCATCATCTCCCAGTCCAAAATACGAAATATACATTAATTATCCCTAATCATCCTACTATCACCCCTATCAAATAGTACTATTTACACAGAGTACAACAAAACTTGAACCAACTTTGTACTACAATTCTAGCTTGTTTTATATTCCCGTGATTTGTGATACTAAAAACACCTGATACTTAATTCTAATAGCCAGTCTTTAATGATATTTACTCCAGTTATCCCTTCAATATGTGCATTTAATGTGTATCGGGCTATGCCTATTACAAATTTTAAATTTTAAATGGATGGAACAAACGCATTTTAAAACACGGCAATAGTTATCTCACCAAATTATCACAAAAACAATATGTGAGTGGGACAAAGTATAACGTCACGAAAGCCACAGCAACCCAAGTTCACTGTACAACAACCTCATCTGCTTGTATTCGTGTTGCTACGTGGCTGAGGCCACGCGCTCATATGTTGGAACATTTGAGGTTTCTGTAGTCTGTAGCATTTGTAGCTGCGACTATTACATCACATCTAGCAGTTACAATACTGAGAATATAGGATTGTTTCGACAAGCAAATAAATTAGGTTGATATTCACTTTGTTGTGATAAATAATTTCTGTTTAATTAATAATTGTAATACTAATTCAATTCTATCATGAACTTTACTGGCGCAATTTGTTTAACGTAAACATATATATTTTTGTACTAAATGTTTTGTTACAAATTTGTTTCTGTTAAAATACGAACGTTAGTTTGCTAATACAAACATATTTATTGAAGGATACATATATTTGACTTGTTATACAGATTTGGTAAAATTAAACAACTCCAGGTATTTAAAACAAACTAAATTATATATGCTTGGTAGCAACGAAGCGTGTACGTAATGCTGGAATCACAACAACACTCCGGACGCGACGCAAATGTCACGATGCGAAACCCAAAGTTAGCAGTCAACCAGCACCGAGGTATCTGATGACAAAAATAATGGACGCGACGCGAATTCCGAATAACAAGTGTACCAATTTCATTCGCGTCGTTTGTTTTGTAATGTTGCTGAAACTGATGAGTGGGTTGAAAATTGTATTTATGTAGTTCAAGAGAGAGATTATTTTTTGTTTTGCTTGTTGTAATTCATAAGATACGTAATTGTAACTTTATTTCCGCACGTGGTAATGCCAGAGATAGTACAAATGAACGGAAACATAATAAATTATTGTAAACTTGAGTGGCTTTGGTATCAGAGGTTATTATGTAGTGGCAAGGTACCATTTACGTAGATATTTTTATCCGTATTTGTAGCACGGAAGTAAAACTAGTGTTCCCAAAGCGAGAATATTAAGTATCGCATCACGTCCTTCACAAGAAGTGTGTCGCAGTACTGTGATTCCTAAATTAGTCTGACACACTTATGGCGATTATTTTGCATCGAAAAAGAAAGAAAGCAATTACAATAAGGTTAGAAATTTTGTCTTCTCAGTATAGAAACATGCAATAAATATCTAAAATTATAATTTTTGTCTCCTGAAGTGCACTTACGTTAGTATTATCTTTGAAACAATTCCTGCAATAGGCACAATTTTCTAATGAAAGATAAATTTAGGATACACGCCATTGAAGCAAATTATATCTCACAAAAAACCACAAAATGCAAACAGACAAACAGTCGAATACACTTCTAAATTTTTTCTGTGACTGCTGGCGAACAATGGAAAACGGATGCAAGAAAAATTATTTAAAATTGCACGTGTTTTATCTTGTTGGCCAGTTGTCAAATCGCACGCACGCGCACACACACACAATTTATATATATATATATATATATATATATATATATATATATATATATATATATATATATATAGGATGTTAGTAAAGGTTACCTACAAACTGAAACCACAGGTCGGGGGCAACACGCCAAGTCAGAAAAAGATAATAACCTTGGGTCTCCGAAGCACCGTTTTCAAACTACGGCCAATAAGAAGTTAGTGCGCGAACTCCGAATCGTACCGCGGGAAGCGTTCTTGCCAGATCGTCGATATCATGGTAGCGTGGTCTACTCCTGGCCCGGAGGAGTATCCACAGTCCTACGAACACAAGTTAAAGCTTTGCTTGTCTGCAGCGACACTATGGGACGCTTCCCACTTGGTTCGCCTTTGCCTAACTATTGGTTAAGCTAACATTGATTTAGCACAGATTATAGCACGTGCACAGGAATTCCAAAGCACACCCTATAATGCGCACACAGAAAAACAGTACAGGATCGGGGCATAGAAAGTTTGGTAAAAAGGTAAAATTTTTCTGTGCGTGTGCACCACTGGATTAGAAAGAAAATAAACACGGGTGAAAATGGAAACTTATTTGACTAACCTTTATAAAAATTCGTAAATTGATTTGTTTAAAATGAAATTGTATTCATTTTATATAACAGTTACTGCAATATTTAAAAAAATTAGTTCACTTTAGTTTGTATTATAAAATAAACAAAGAAGTTATTTACGAAAGGTGATAACAATAACAATATTCAGAATCAGTGACACCAACACACACGTGTATTATTTACCAGTGTAGCTTGTTTTCGTTTTAACAACAACATCCGCTGTTTATGTGCGTATGCGTGTGCTGTTTTCTGTGCTAAGTCAATTGTAACAGAGACTAAAAAGGAGTCCTCGACTGGTGCGTGGACGGCGCTGCAGCGTGTAACGGGTATTAACTTTTACATGAAACCGCTTAAGTTATTCATATTATGTTTACCTACTAAAAGAACACGCACTTGAAACCATGCTTCTATTTTATCAAAAATTCAGCACGCTTGTTAAAAACATTCGGGCTCCACAAAATGGCTAAAAACGGTTTTTTTAGACTGTCGTAACTCCGAAAATATTACCGGAATTCGTAAAGTGCAAAACGAGAGGCATGCGTTGGTCTTTACTTCATAATATTAAAAAAAAATTATTGTGTCCACCGCCTAAAGCCCCATAGTAAGAAGACTACAACGGAAACCTTGCACGCGAGTTAGGCGCGCTGCGAATAGAGGCGATATGCTTCTCGTCAAGCGTGGGACACTGGCTCTTATCGCTGCGCTGTTCCCACGCGTCAAAGGTGGACATTTGACACCGCGAAGGACTCCTCTTAACCAGCTATGATCACAGTAAATATCAACGATCTGGCGACAAGGCTTCCCGCGGCACGATTCAGAGTTCGCACGCTCACATCTTATTGGCTGCAGTATTTTGGCTGTAGTTTGGAAACGGCGCTTCGGAGACCCAAGGTTCCTATATTTTTCTTGGCATGGTGCCCCCTATGCGTGGTTTCAGTTTGTCGGTAACCTTTAGGAATACGTTGTGTATATATATATATATATATATATATATATATATATATATATATAAACACACACACCCACACACACATCAATATGTAACGTTTGCATTTTTATGGAATGTTGTGGATATAGCCTACACAAAAATTATGTGTTACCAAATTAATAAAAGTGTGTGTGTATGCGAGTGTATATACGTATATTTAAACCGAACTTAATGTGTATCCCCCCAATTTTCGATATAGTTAAACACAATAATCGTTTGTGTAATAGTTTCTGTGGAAATAATTTAATTTTCATGATCACAAAGCATAAAACCATTTATATCTCTAAAATACCTGAGGGGTTGACACAACACATCAAGTATGTTTGATTAAATAATTCTTGTAGGTTTTTATATAAACGTAATGTTGTTAAAACAAAACCATATTTAAAACGATTAATTTATCTACGCGTCAAGTTACAAGGTTACTCTGGGTAGAACAACGATTCACATAGAAGCGATCAAAGAGAAGCCCGAATAAAAGTTTACATTTACAATAAGACATGAGGGCAGCTTCTCTATTAGTTCATAGTGAACCCAGCTCTGTATCTGTAAAAGCTGCATTGTTCACAGAGAACTGATCGACAGAACACGCCAAATGGCTCTAAAAATTTATTAACATTAGACATTACCGAAATAAGATTGAAGGGAAGTTTTACGTACAGTGTTCAAAATGTAGACGATAAAGCACGAAATAACTATTATATATATATAAACAATAAAATTTTCTTTCGACGAATTTATTAAAATATTTAATAATTGGGTCCGATATGTAGAGTTATTTTTAATTTTCACTATGTTAAAATGCTGAATTACTTACATGTATTTGGACATAACTAAATGATCAAGTAAACGTGGTCACATGGCTGTACTAAGGTTAATTCTGCTACAGGTTGCAAAGTATTGTATTAAAAGTCAGTCAGGCAAGAGACAATTTCTGTCATTTGTTACGCTGGTACTGGTAAGAACTGTAAACTGACAATTCACAGAGCTTTCGTGAATTTCATGTTACATCACGGTTGATAATTTTAAAAGAAAAAAAATTGTTAGTTTTTCAGATTGAAACTAAATGTAATAACTTCTCTTTTCGCTAAGCCTAGTTAGATATAATTTTACTATGGTTTCGTATTTTATAAGACCCGTTAGCAATATCAGCGCACCTAGCGGCATAATTTTTCCCATAAGAAAACACTTTTCCTTTCAAACCTGTTGTGTAATTAACTTAAGCTGAGAAAACGTACCCAATTATACTAGGCGGTTGTGGGTTCAATTACAACGGCTGGAAATTAATTCTTCTTTGTTATGATGTCTTTTAATATTCCTATGTAATTGAATAACGCAACTTACTATACTATGGTGGACATACGTCATTGCAATATTATGTCGTCCCGGAAATCTTATATACGACAAAGAAAAAACAAACAAAAAATAACAATCCTATTTTGGCAGCTAATCTAAGCTTGTTTTCTCTTTTTTTTTTTTGTTAGTCTCATATTTGTTTTCCGGGACGACAGAATATTGCAATTGCGTATGTCCACAACGGTACAGTAGTCTACGTTTTTTTGTTATGTTTTATTAGCAGTATTGTTAACATGTTTTTGATCTTTAAATACAACATTATTACAAAATGAAAACTTTGTAATAAAAGTAATGGTAATATGCAACACATTTCTGCACAGACCAATTTTGAAAACCCATTGAATAATTACTGTTTGTATCAAATTAATGTTTCTATGTAGCAGCGTTAACACTGACAGCCGCTAGTATCGCTGCAGTCAGTTAAAATAATCGCCTGTGTATCCGTTATTGTTCTCTGCTCTGACTGGGGTCAGTGGTTAGCCCACCCGCCTCCCACCAAGGCGATCCCCGGTGGGGTACGTCAGGGGAGTAGCCTAGGAGAGGGGCGGAAGTAGCTGTTATATATACCCCCCTCCTGTGCCTTCTGTTACTAGTTAAAAAAAAAATTCACAGTTGATTTCCCCCTCGCCCAGGGTCACTCGATATATCATAAGCTAATTTATAAAATTTTATTAGAGATATTGCATTTTAAAGTATTAAATTATTGCTAACTATTTGATTATTTCGTTTCTGTCGTTGTCTCTTACGTGCATGCACACACACAAACGCACACACAAATACACACACACATATATATATATATATATATATATATATATATATATATATATATATATAGTGTGTGTGTGTGTACATAATAGTATTGTAATTATTATTTGACAATTTGTGAAACACTGTTATCAGCAAAGTGTAACACTGGGTACTGTAAGAGTTTAATAAATACTGTAAATCAAACAAGTAAAATAAAGTACTAATTAAATATAATCATCTTGCCACCTTAAAGACATAGACCTAAATGCACTGTTCATCAACTGAATTCTTGTACAAGTGCTGTTCAACCCATGAGGATAGAAAGAAATTTCGTCAAGAAGAAAATTAATTAATACATGTCGGTTCAAGCGACTGCTGACGACCACAATAATGTATTTTGAAAACATATTGCTTGGGGTAAAAATCTCTTAGTGAGCATTCAGGACCACATTTAGTTCAATTATTTACTCTGACATACACAATCTTTAAATAAAATTAATAATAATACAAGTGGTATATTCAATATTTAGTACTAAAACTGTTTAAGGGCGCAGTTCACCTCAGTTTTCAACGTCTTTTTAATTTTATTTTGAAACCATATCTTTTTTTTTTGTTTTGGACATAAATTGTGATAAAATCTTCCTCTTAGGAAATTTTTGTATCTCTCATAGTTTTTGTGTAATGAGTCGTAAATGTCAAAATCTGCACGTAACGGTTTTAAGTACGTTACTAAAACCAAACTGACATTCCAAACTGGAAAAATTCACACTATATAACAATATTGTAGGCTATGATTTGATATATATAAAACATAACAATATAGTTTTTGTATTTTTAAAACATTGTTGATATTTATTTAATTTTCATTTCAAAATTCAGAATTTTTTATTAAATACTAACGTATTTTATTTTTTGTTTTTATGTGTTAAATCACAGGCTAAAACATTGTTATACACTGTGAATTTTGTCGGTGTGGTATGACAAATGGTTTTAGTAGCGTACTTAATACCGTTAAGTGCAAATTTTGATGTTTACGGCTCATTACGCAAAAACTACGAGAGATAGAGAAGTTTCCTAAGAGGAAGATTCTATCACAATTCATGTCTAAAGTAAGAAAAAAATATCTGGTACAAATATAAAAATAAATAAAGACGTTGAAAACTGAGGTGAACCGTGCCCTAACATAGCACCGTTTTGCACCTTGATATCCATATTTGCCTGGTTGGGACCGCGGACATAGAGCTTTTATAACGGAGGTGGTGCTTGTTAGTAAAATCCCCTATATTAACTCCCTTTTCAAACACATCCTTACTGCGCCACTGGAGTAGATGCAAAACTGCACGTGGGAATTGTGCCGGGTGATGTCGCTTGTCAGCGGGTGTTCTCTGGGATCTCTCGTTCCCCGTGTTCTTCTCATTCGAGCGCTTCTTCATTTTATCGCTTCATTCTATTTCACCCTTCGAAGTAATTTGAGCCTGCTGGCGTCCAACTATGTTTGACTGAAGTGTCAACCAATGTGTTATTTCCTAGTGGCATTAACATAAAGCTCTAGTGTACATAATTGAGGGTGTAATATCCTCCTTACATAGCATATAGATGTATTTCTCCACTACTGAGTGAAGTAACACTGTGGCGTGGTATTCGGCAGGGCCCGGCTTCGATTCCCGGTCCACGTATCCAGAATTAGTTTTCAATTATTTTTTTAATCAGTTAAAACTAAGACTGAACGGGTTGTAAAGTAAGCAAGTTAGAAAGCTATGCTTTGTTTGTATTTTGCATTAGTTCGCGTAATTTCGTTGCATGTGTATCAGTTACATCATTCTCTTCCTAGCGAGTGATTAATTCTTGCCACACCAGGGTCAGAACCTTCCAAGTCGGAGGACACTCTCGCATTCCTGTTAGTGTAGTGTATAAAATCACAATGTGGTATAAGAACAAGCCCTACGCCCTAGTTAAGGTTTAATAATTCCAAAATAGACGACATGCATCGTTGCTGAGCAGGGCAAGGTGATCATGAACACGAGTGCAGCAATAGTTAACCCCTCCTCCTCTCAGGGACAAGGGCCTGGACTGCAGGACGCAGGAAGCTAGCATACTGAGTGCAGAGAGTGTTTGAAATGTCTCTGTGATGGTTGAGGAGTTTGTGAGTCATTATATATCATGACTGGATCAAGAACTACGATATGTTATCTCGTGAGTTAATTTATTAACAACTAGCAGTGCGCCCGCGACTTTTCTCGCGTGTGTCACTCTTAGCAGATCATATTTGCTTTAATTGAAAATGCTCTTTGTACTTCGGAAGTTCAGTTGTCAAGTGTAAGAATGACCAAGCAGCTAGTTGAGCTAACTCTGCAGCAGGACATGTAGCTATAGCTGACCACGTGAAAAGCAGTATTATGCTTGTCCCTGCCACAATAGCAACTCCACCTGGACCTTATTTATAGTCACTGCAAAGTTGACGCTGTGAGGTTAATCGAATTAAATACGTAGTTTGCGTGGTGTAAAGACTGATTTATCTGGAGTGCCCCCCAATAACATACTTGGTTTCAAAAACCTTTACTTGAAGTGAAGTTCCGTTAGGCAGTTTTGGAAGGGTAGTGTTTCGCAGAAATATAAACATATTTGGTTCCCAAACCTTGAGGTTAGTGAGATGGTATCTCTGAGCTGATGCTGTCGAGGAACTTTAGTGGATAGTTGACTGCATAATCCATTATTACCACTTATGAACGACTTCATCCAAATTGCACTAATTTAATATGTCTAGTAGTTTATATGTGTCAGAATTGCACATTTGCACAGCATTTAACGGAGTATGAGCCAAGAACTTCCGGAACAATATACAGTTGTGACAAACAACGTTGAAATTATAAATGAAAACAAATATAAATATAAAATGATAATTTCCTAGGCTCATATACAGAGGTGGATTTAAGGGGGAAGGCGGAGGGGGGGACCGCCCCCTTAAGAATCTGTTGTGTGTTTTTTTAATGAAGTAAATTGTTAAAATATATAAAGAAGAAACATTACACTTATACAAATAAATATTAGTATATAACTCAACCACGCACATGGACTCACAAATGCCTTAACATAAACACTCGTATAATACGTACTTTTTATGTGATCGTAACTGCAAAATTTTATATTGTTAAACAACTTTTGTTCCTCTCTCAAGCTCCGTTTTACATAAGTGGGGCTCGTTCTTGCTCGAAAAGCGCTGTGTGCTGTGAGGATATATTTCCTGTTTATGTATTTTGTGTAACGTCCCTTTCGACACTTTCTCAGTAGAAGGGCGAGTGGTCAGGTCTAAGAGAGACTGGTCAGAGCAATGCCCTGTCATAAACAACGGCCATAGGCGAAAACAGAAAAAAAGGTGGGGCGGTATGTCTTTACACACTGTCAATCATTAGTGTGCAGTGAATGAGTGGTGGTTTCAAATATATTTGTAGTGAAGTGTTTTACGTTATGTTTTAATGTTGAATACTCACTAGGAAGATAGAGATAATAACATGTTTACATATTTTTAGAAAACTGCATAAACGTGAAATAAGAGGAGACGGCGATGCTGATACTATGACACAAGTTCGATTTTATTAGGTTCTTTATACCGTGAAAGCAGTTTATGGTCGTTCTAGAGTGAAAAAATCGAAAATTTAATTTGTTCGAAATAGCTTTAATTTATTAGTTAGTATTATAGTATTATGTCGCTAGTGACTATATTATCCACCCAAGAACAATATTTTAGCGTGCATAGTTTCCCGTAACTACATGACAAAATCAAAATTTCGACGTTACGGGAACATATCCCAGCGAAACCTTAATGAATAACAGTAGTTAAATAATTATCACCGAACTTGAATTAATGTTGGGGACTGTATGCTCACAGCTATAAAATACGAAACAACAAATTTTTGTATTTAAAAAATCTAAAGTAAACGATTTTTACTAGACTTTCAACAATGTCTTAAAAATATATTATTTTTATTATTGAGTCGATAAATTTGAGATAATAGCCGTTGGCTTGTGGTATCTAATTTCAGTGTAAACTGTTTAGTTTCAACAAGCCTGCTGGTTTTCATGGTTATATGTTCCCGTGACATGAGGCGTTTGAGTGAAGATATTTTGATCAGTATTCAACAATTGGGTATTTTGTGCTTGTGATGGATGACCTGATATGTGTATGCTGCAGCACCGGAATGAAGGGGTAGGGTAACCGGAAAATCCCCGAGTTTCTAGATTCAAAATATTTTGTGCAACTTAGTTTGTCTTTCATTTAAATTAGAGTACGTTTTTCAAGAGCTAACACACACAAAAAAAAAAAAGATTCGTCTATGCAGAATCTTAAAAATCTACTTAATTTGCGACGACCTAAAGTTCTGTGGTATAAAGTGTGTGGAATAACAAGAAGTCGGCAAGTTCAGTTTAAACCAGATAGCAAGCTCTCACTGTCCTCCCATGGCATGCTTGTTATGCAAGGTTTGTCGGTTTTGCATTTGATGACTATACGCCCGCTAGTCTCAGCAATATGTAGCTGAAATACGTTGAAGGTTACCATGGCGTCGTCAGCGGTCTGCCGCCCTAACTTGTGGCGCTTTGCGATACTTCTAAATAACCGGTCCGAATACCGCAACTCGTAGGTGTCCCGACGCATAAATTGAAAACGCCCGGTGATTTCACCCGGCCCCTCGATCTCTTGATTTAACATCATCTCTGTAAAGTATCTGGCTCCTGAACTGTCTTCCTGGGGCATCCCGGCTCGTCATTATCTGCGTCTCAACGCCGTATTCCGCGCCTCGAATATATCTGTCCCAAAATCTGTCAACAACCTAGCCATGCTCTTGTTTGGCGCCAACCTCTCTGTCGCTTGCCCTGCAGGCGTTGGTTCAGTTGGACCAATCAGGAGACAGCTTCCGAAAGATGGCCCTGCCCTTCAAGGACACTTATAACTTCCTTACACAGCCGTATTTATTACATAATTTCATTCAGCTGCACTTTGACAAATACCCTACATGTATTTTAATTAATTCATAAAATTCATCACATTCTAATTATTGCAATTGTTTAACATTTGTATCTTAAACACAATATGCTGCGAGAAGGCCCAGACTCTTGCACTTGTCGTTTCCACAAAGACAAATATTATATACATTTCTGTTTTTCCTAAATACAATTCTGTACATAGAGAATGTCGGCATCCTGACACTATGACGAAAAGAATGAATCGTCGAAAAACGTGTTTATTATTTTATCTGTAATTTATGATAATTACTAATAATTGATGGCTATTACTCTTATTAATTGGGGTGGTGATCACATGGCACATCAGAATTTTTTTATATCAGTACAAATATTTTCCCTCTATAGTCTGTCGTAAAAAATATAAAAAATTTTCGAAGCAGTATATTCAAATTTTTGGCCTGAAAACTCCTGAAATAGAACCATTTTGCACCTACAAATCCAAATTCCCCCCTCTCCGCTTTTGGTTCGTGGGGTGGGTATATATACTTCTTAAGGCATACTCCTCACCTCCGATAAGATAACTGCTTAAATCCGCCACTGCTCATAGAGGTTGTACAACAAGACATCTTGATAGAACTGCAGAACGAAACTTCTGTATAATTTATTTCTCGCTGGTCGTACTTGCTTTCTGGATCATCTGCCTGAAAACATACTGAGTTCCCTTCTTTATAATAAAGTAATCTTGTAAAATATATAAACTTCCACAACTTTATCTAGTTACATCTCTTATATCATCAGCTGATAGAAAACAAACTTTATGCCTTTTTACTCCTTTAGATGTCGAATTTTGGAAAAATTATTTACTATCAATCTTAATTTCATGTCTTAAATATTCGTATATGTATCCAACATAAGTGAAAATCCTTACCATAGCCCTTTCAGTTGAAGCAAAATCGAGCGTTATTTTAAAAAATTAATATCACCCCTGTACAGTACTGAGAGTACGAATTTTGAAACATATTAAAATATTTTGCGGGCATTTGTCTAAATCATCATTCTAAATAAAAATAAACTGAATAACTCTATGCGTTCGCTATATATCAAGTATGTATCTAAAACACATCCCAGGTATTTTCACCTCCTAAAAGACTAAATTTAGAAAATCTCTTTAATTACGTTTAGACTACTTGTCTGAAGTCTCTTAGACGTGAAAAAACAATAACCCGCAGGGTTTAAGATACATCAAGGATTAACTAAAAACACATTTAATCTCTTTTCACCCCTTTTCACCACCTTAGGTGGGGATTTCGAAAATTCCAGAATTTCCTTTACACGTATTAAGTAAGCATCAATCTTAAACAAAAATATTGTGGCTGTACAAATTATCAACAGGGTCGATATATGTCAATTGTTAAACGACAACACATTTTACTCTTTTTTTATCTCTCTGGGGCCGAATTCGTTAAATACATATATTTTTGTATTTGTGATATTTACAAAAGTATCAATCTAAAGCAAAGAGAACTTCGATGTTTGAATTGGTTCGATAGATACAAAGGAAAAGGCTAATCGAAAAAACATTTTACGTGGTTCCAACCCGTTAATTATCAAATTTCGAAACGTCTTGGAGTCCTGTGTCATTTTTGTACGTAACCAATTGAAGTAAAATTCACGACGATAGCCAATTGTGTTCCAGCTATAGAGAAAGTTCATAAAAAAAAAAAAAATTGTCCCCATTTTTACTGCTCGGGGGTTGAATTTAGGAAAATCCTATAACTACTTCATAGGAATTTATGTAAGAAAAATCTTTGTATAGAAAATCTACTCTCTATCCCAAAGGATTCGATAGATATCGATAATTAATCGGAAACACATTTAAGGTCTTTTCACCCTTCAATGTTAAATTTCCAAGAATCCTGAAATTGGCTAATATGCGTGTTTTTTTTGTGTCCCTCATGAAATTAATAATCGTACGATGATAGGCCGTCGGGTTCGAGCTCTATCGACTTTTCTTCGAAAATAGATTTCACTCCTTTTCACCCCCTTAGAGGTCGAATATCGAAAAGTTCCTTCTTAATGCACGCCAACGACCTAAGTGGAAACCACACAAAAAATTTCACAATTCTAGGTCTAGTGGTTTGTGCGGCAGTTTGATGTGTCAGTCAGTCATTCGTTCAGTCAGTCAATCATTCATTCATTGAGCCATTCAGTGTTCTCTTTTATGTGTAGAGAAATACAATTGTTCTAAAACTTGAAACGTTGACTTGTAGTTGTTTGTTTCAATTTACTGGTTGGAGAAACACTTTCCCACCTTCTGACATCAGAAACAAATGACTAGATCAGAAACGTCACGTTCACTGGCAAACTCTTTGAAACTTTCAGTCTCTCTAGAATCGTCATGCTGCCTCGTCGTGTACAGGCGGGAGGCTGGATCGGCTGTCCGGGCCAATCTAACATCTGTCGAGGACGACGTAGAACGGCGATGTCCTTTGTCGTTAAACTTCTCGTCTATCAGGTACGGAATACTTGTAGGATTAACCCCTTAAGACATTTGCCCGAGATATCTCGGGCTGTAGATTAGCAAAAATAATAATAATTTAAAAATTAAAAAAAATAAAAATAAATATTTCTTATTTATTTATTTTTTAACATTTGAGACAATTTTTATTGCCTAAAACATATATTTATGTTTAATTTGTTTAAAAACTTTTAATATTTTTAGCAAATACAATAAGAAGAAAACCGGACACTGTTTCTATCTCTGTGTTACATGCAAGAATTTCAGCATTTTCGATGGCGGGTAACACAGCTATTTTATAAATAATGAACATATTATTTTTATAAATACCATTGCGGGCGTAATACTTCTTGACGTGTTCAATGGTGGTTATAAAAATAAGACACTATGGGTCTTAATACATTCCAGCCGACAGGAACTAGACAGCACTAATATACCGCAACTTGAGAATAAATAAAAGTCTTCCATTCTAAGCCGAGCCAGAGCCTACAGAGCATCACACGGAATTAAACTCGCGATACGCTTACTGTATCCCAGGAAATTCCCAGGACGGAGAGTTTAGAAGAATTATTGCTAAAAACCCAACTTAAGAAAGTACGGCAATGTGCACAACTTCTACGCAAAAACTTGAATACTTCTCGGCCGCCTGGGTATTTGTGTTTGTGTCCTGAAATTCTGCAGCTGCTTTGGATTAATTCTTTTTATTATTACACGTTGTTACAAGTTTTAGTACGATGTTGCGTTATTGATGCACAATTTCTAACTGACAAAAATTTGTCACTCCGTGAGTACTCGAACCTACGATTTCTGTGTTGATAGTTTACGATCTTAACAACGAGAGCACTGATGCAGCTTGTGATCTGGGATCCATCCAGCACAGGCTACATGACAATATTAATTAGCTGTTTTTACACTTGCTGGTATTATTTTAGCATACCTCTCACCAGCTCACAAAGGGAAACATTTCCTCTTTCTTGTATTTTTGCTAAATTGTTCACCCAATATATTGTTCGACCTTGTGATTGGGTGACGATAAAGTTTATTATGCCATGTCATTTGGCGTACTGAATATTTAGGTTATAAGTAACTCGATATTACATAAAATATTTACGAAATTCATCAAAAAGTGGGCAGTTCTGACTTCAGAAAAATACATGTGAGTAATTAGCTGGGCCAAATTCTTATACAGGATGGATTTTAAATCGCTGAAAAGCTCGCGGGTACAGGTAGCCAAACCTAAGACATGAATACTGAGTACAGCAACTACAGGTCTATTGTCTTAGTAATACGGCGTAGTACCATCGAGAAAGTTGTGTTAGTAAATATGTTAAGTGACGATAACTCAACAACCACTACAAACGGAACGCTGAATTTCCGAATTCAGTTCAGATGCATGACGACACGTATGTAGGAAATAATCCTATGCGTTGGAAACGTGGTGTCGCCTCTGTTATTGTGCACGTACATCTTTACATGTACACCTGTAGCAGCCCATCTTGGTGAATAAAGGACCGGAACTACACAAGAAACAATAAAGTTTAACTCGTCCGAACACGCTCAAACAAACCGTTTGTGAGATATAGGCACTCAAAATTCGGAGTATTATGGCAATGCCGACAGGTAGGCAGCCCGTGTAACACGTACGTTAGGACATGGCTGGCAAGGCGCTACTGCAGATGTTTGCAATGAATTCCTCCTTAAACTCGCGCACCACGTCCGTGTGAGTCATTCGTTTGCACAGACCATCTTGCACGGCGATGTGCTGTAATAAATATCAGTACAGTCCCGGACAGCATGTAATTGAAGGGGATCAACTTCACCGTCTACAGTACTGTCACTGGATGCTGACGGCATTTCTACAAAACCCGGACATTGTGGGTCACATCCTGTGGACTGATAAAACTCATTTTATCTGAGAAAGTGTACTTAATTGGTACAACACCTATCCTTCAGATCACGGAAATCTTCATGTCATTCGTGCCCTCGGTTCTCACGTGCAGTGAAACGTAAAGATCTGACGCAATAAATTGGGAAGCCGGTTGATGGGACCATATATCTTCCCTGACCGACTCACAGGAGGTTGCTAAGCAGTGTTTCTCTGCGGGGTACCACGAGGGCTCAAGGAGGATGTGCCATTAGACTTGCGGCACGTTATGTAGCTCCAGCATGATTGGACCCGGCGCATTACAATGCAGCAGCTCGCCAGAAATAAGCTCGCATCTGTCCATGGCAGTAGATACGAAGGAATAGACGTGTATCCTGGCCAACAAGTCACCGGATCTCTATCTGTTAGACTGTTCCATGGGGATTTCTTAAGGAACTAGTGCACCATGAAAGTATGGAAAGCATCGAGGAATGCATTGTCAGACTGCATGTTGCTGTAAACATGTAACCAACCATCACACGCGTGCGATGAAGGCCGCGGTCCCCCGTCATGTGCATGCCTGTGTTGGGATAAATAGAGGGCAGTTTGAACACAATTGCTTATAGGTCTTTCTGGATAAAGTGAACACTAAAATTTTACCTTTGAAAAATATAGCTAGCTGTTACTGCATATAAGTCAACATTAACTATAGTTGCATTACTGTTTGCGTGGTTGGCAACGAAGTTTCGCAATATAGTACCGCGTATTTTCCTATTTAATTAAAACAATACAAAAACAAATTCAACCAAAATTGACATAACTGAATTTTATATAATTAATAAACATTTTTTATCAGAGTACATAGGTTCCTACAGACTGCACAATTTATCTCACACGCGCAAACATCGAGTGACGTGTCCAGAGAGGTTACACATTTTTAGTCGTTAGCCTTGACGCGCGGAAAGATTCGAATTGTCTGAAAATAGAACTTCAGCAGGGATTTTTTGAGTGCTCACTTTATCCAGAATGGCCTATTGAAATTTACAACATGTAAAATATGACTTTCGTATGCGTTGTGTTACGTGCTGGAATGTAGACTTTGTAGCTCCTGTGTTTCCAGCAAATTATATAATACGACATTTTTGGTTTGACTGCACTACACGTACCACTAAAGAAGTCCTGTCTGCTCCCTTGCACACAAGTACCCCACCTCCCCCTTCCTCGTTGTCAGGTGTGTTGCATAACTCTCGGTAATGAAGTTGTACATAACTAGTGTTTATCGGAAGCATGTCTTCATGTACGTGTTACACAAGTTGCCTACCATTCAGCATTGCCATAACGCTCCGACTTTGAGTGCCTGTAATCTCAGTAACTGCTTGTCTGAGCGTGTTTGGACAAATGCATCTTTTTTGTTTCTTGTGTCATTAAGGTTCTTTACTCACTAGGATGGTCTGCTACAGACGTATATGTACAGAAATACGTGCATAATAACAGAGGCGACCCCATGTTTCCAACGTATGGAATGGGATGGTGTTCAAACTTTATTCTCTACATACGTGTCGTCATGGATCTGAATTGAGTGCGGAAGGTCAACGTTTCATTTGTAGTGGTTGTTGAATTATCGTCACTTAACATGTTAATTAACACAACTTTTACTGTGATATTACACCCATACTGTTGACAATAGAGGCTAGGTTCCTGTACTCATTATTCTTGATTTAAGTCTGTATAACTGTACACGCGAGCTTTTCCGTTATCTACACCCCACCCTGCATATTTGTAAATATCTTATTTAATCAACAGTCAATATTTGTATAGTGATTACATTACCATAGATATTTACAACCTAATAAGGCTAATGTGATCAAAATAAATTGATGATTGGGATATGTTTGTATTTTGCAAGGAAACGTTTTTCTCGTTACAGTTAAATTTTGGGGGGAAAAGAGGTTAAATTACATTTAAAGGTAAAGGAAGGGATAGCAGAAAAAAATAGCACTGCATATTGTTAAGACGTGTGGATTTACCACCATAGGACTAGGGGGAGCTGACCTACGACTTTCACTACTTTTGTGACAGGAGGACGACGACACGTAGACTCTCGACATAAAGGGGGCTCTCCACCACCTGGCCAATTATAAACTAACACAATCTCCAATAACCCATGCATGGCGGGCCAGGATGCCATGCTCAGGGAGGGTTACTTACCTTATTCTCTTATCTGTACCCTCGACGACAGCAACAAGCTAATTACTACGTGTGTCCATCTCTCTAAAACTTATGGTAGAGCTTCTATAACTCGCCTTGGCAATGCATGAGGATACTAAGGATCTTTTAGGAAACAGCGGTAGTACGAAGAAAAGAAAAGATATAAAAAAAAAACAATAAAAAGATAGATAATTATTTAAGTTACGAGACTCTCAAGCTGACTGCATACCAGTTCAGGTATATAACGTTACCATGAATAAAAAAAAATAAGGAGGGCACTTAACTTAGACTTGGTAAATAAGAAGTCGATAAACCTATTCGGTTCGCAATTTCCATTTAATAAACGACTTAGAATTTCACAACAAAATCTTTGATACACAATGAAAGTTTGTCTCTTTAACGCCCAGTGTCCAACTACGAAAGGTCTTTATCCAGTCATATAACGACAAAAGAAGAGACTGGCCTAATCACAACTTAAGGCTCAACTCTGGCCATTTATCTCATCCAATTCATCAAATACTAACTTATCAGGAGATTAATAACAACATTCATCTTATCTCTAATTATCTCGCCAGTGTCTGAACTTCAATTACCTACGCTATACTCTTAATACTGCAAAAAGCGTATGACTCGTTGGTACTAAGGCTTCCGACTTATAAAGGACTTCGCCTGTTCCTTCAACTCTCAACAAAAATCCATTTTTAATTCTGAGACAAAATTACGTTAAACTACGATTATCATTACAATAGCCTATACGTCAGGGGTGCATGGGTGTACGGTTCATAAACTACATTAACGAAAATCAATTAAAACAATCATAATAAGGGACTTATTCCCTGCATGACTATACTCATCCTGTAGAGCTAGGCATAGCGGTCTTCACAGGCCCCTCCGGCAGCTTCTTCACAGGAACCAAGAATCACCGACCCGTCCGCCTTCCACGAAGATCTAACATACAAGCCACCACATCCGTCGCTCGCAGCAGCCATCACACCACACCACACCACACGCCCGCCGCGCTCTCCGATCAACACACAACTCTATCAATACGTCCGTCGCGCGTCGCAGACATCACGCCAAAAAAACGTCCGCCGCGCTCTCCGATCAACACACAACTCTCCTCAACACGTCGTTCGCTCGTTGCGTCCACCTCGACAACTCCCGAACATGTCTCCTAATTCGGGCATCTCCGCCTTCAAGCCCCGCCTATGCTACCTTTGTCTTCCACGCTTATTTGCCCATACCTTCACTCCACTGGCAAGCCCCGCCTATGCTACCTTCGTACTCAAACCTCATTCGTCTCTATCTTACCCCGCCCAAGTACAGGGTACATGCACCGTC
>PNEQ01093606.1:0-16092 GCA_003012365.1 Medauroidea extradentata | reverse complement strand
AATTCCATTAACTCCAACAAGACCGTTGGGCGATGCCGCGAGCCATGGGCAATCCTGATCGACAAATAAGCCACATCGAACTACCTTCTCACCACTGTTAACTTCAAAATCCTCAATAGCATTTCTTTAATTTTCCAAACCATATCTCGTGGCTGCTGTCCCAGAAAACTTGCTGTACAAAATATTTACAACAGACTTACCTCGTTTGGTGGATGTCTTTAATATACAAATTGTACCAAAGTCGCTTGAGGTGCTCCACTTTCCAAAGAAGAGAATCACTTTGACCCTTGGTAGCAATTTGAAGATCATCTCGGTCTTTATCTGTTAGATGCAGGCGGGCAAGAAACTCCGTGGTCTTTTTCGCATAGACGTTTGGCTCCATGTCGGGCAATCCTACTTCAACACAGCCATACTCGCTGTCAGGACCTGACATCTGTAACTTCCTGTGCTTCAATTTTTGTGGGTTGTCTATTCTCCTGCGCTTTCTTTTCTCGGCTGAACTTTCCCTACACTGTATGTGAGCTTTAGTAATATTTCCAGGACTGTGATTTGTTAACCCTTTATGAATAAATTACTGCGTTTGAGGGCCCGAGTTGTAAGCAATTACAGACAAGTTACTTCTGGTTTGATATCCTCCTCTCAAAGAAAAATTTACTCGCTTACTAGAAATATACTTGCAGACAGCATTATTGAAAGACTCTGCTGCATTGGTATTGACATTGTGTAAAAGACTTACAGCATGATGTGCAACAATATTTCGAGCTGCTATTATTTCTTGCCACATCCCTTCTTTCTTTAGAGAAGGTACGAGGTTTTCTTCTTTCTCCTTAGAACCACTGCAGAAATGACCTCTTGACGCATCCTGTATGCTCACAAAATATGTGGTATGGTCCATTATAAATATCACGTTTCAGTTCTTCTATTTTTTTGTCGGTTGGTAAATAATTTTGAGCATGCCTGTGATGAATAGCGCCAGTCACTGCCGATCGAAGACGAAGTTGTCTGTCAAATACTGCCTTTCGCAGAACAGGAGAAACGGGACAATTTTCATTTTTTTTCTTTTGTGCGATACCGCGAATCCATCGAAGATAATTTCACAGTATGTGATTACTACAATCAATTTTAGTGATAGTAACGTTTGGACCATATGTCTGAGCTTTCACCAACTTATTCATTATACTGCTGTCACCAACTCCTGAAATACGATATATTGTATATAAAAAATTATAACTTTCAAAACACAAAAAAAAGGTAAATTTTTGTTTCAATCTGAACTTTAAAAAAAGTTCATATAACAATGGCTACTAAAACAATGTGTTTGCACAGCACAATGAAAACTATCACATGTTGAGATAAACTATTTTTACAGAATTAAAATTGCAACTTTTATTTTAAGAGTTAGTTCCTCTAGTTATATTGAAAAACTAATAAATCCTATAAAATTTTATCAATATAAGTTCCCTACTAATAATATAATTATATGTTTTCAAAATTAAATTGTTTTTACACTTGTCTGTTCCTATTCAGGGGATTTTGCAAAATTTATATGTATTACTTAAAATACGTCATGATTTAAATGGCCATGTTAGTCAACAGCCAAAAATATGGAAAACAGAGCTTACACATGAATGCCGACGTTTTATTTGTTCACTCCCATACTTCTTTGCTGTCCATCTACAATCTAACCTTTGCCTTAGGTCCTTTAGAGGCATCTACTACTGTTTGATTTATAAAAATATCTGATAGTTATAAATACACGTCTTTAAATCAATGGTGTGCGCATGTCGAATTTTAACTCTGCATTTTACCTTACAGGTAATGAGCGCCTCAAACTTGCAAACATGGAATTTCGCCAATAACTTTGAAAATATTATCTGGAATTTAATAAACATGTTTAGTAAACAAATAAATGTAACTAGATATTGACTACGAAAAAAAAAAACACTACATACTTAATAATTTTACCAAAGAATTTGAACTGTCTGATATTGAGCTTTCTGCAAGCCAAATACGCGGGATCGTCACTGGAAGCTTTATCAGTTTCTTCAGAAAACGAGTTGTAGACCTATTAGTCGGAAACAAGATGACATAAATTTTTTTATCTGATAGCAGTAGGCTACTGAGTTTTTTCAACTTGAACACGAAACATTTACTGTCTCCCCAATAAGGAATAAAATATTTATTTTCGTTTCTAAGCTGTAATATTAAATAAATTATATTAAATCAACTTACAAATACCCAAGTCAATTCGTTTATAGAAGTTTCTAATTGCAATAAAAACAGTTATAACCCTCAATGAAATATTTATTCCATGTATTTTGCAGTACTGTCCGGCATAATGAGATAAATGCAATGTTATAAATGTTTAACATATTCACACAAAAATTTCACAAGCAGGGCAAACTGAAATGAATGCGACAAATAACATTACATCCACATGAGTCAGCAGACTTAAATATTCAAGGAATGCTATGATGTCTACAACCTCGCAACTTTACACATTTTACTACGAAACGTTTGGTATGCTCTGGAATTAGTCGTTTATTTCATTCCATTTATTTGCTTACAAATGTATCAGTCGGTACATACAACAGTATTCTGTTAGTGTTTAGCGCGACAATGTGTAAGAAGGTGGGCGACGGCGCTGGAAATCCAATACGTAGGGTACGAGATCCATGCGCGCTTATCTCCCGCAGATTAGGTTAGCAGTGTGGCGGCCGCATCAGCAACGATACTGGCACAACGCACGGCGTACTATCACTTCCATTTTGAACCTTCCTTCCTAACACGAGCCTTGCGAGGGAGGAAGGTTCAAAGTGGAAGAGGAAGAATGGCGGCAGCACCTTACGGGCGTGTACTAACACCAAACAATGCTTTAGTAATCCCTCGTGGACATCAAGACTTTAAGCGAAGACACTATCATTTTATCTTACGCGACGAAAGGAAAAGAGTCGCTCTACAGGTCTATAATATTCAGAATATCGTGAAAATGATTACTCTTACATAAAAATCAGCGTCAAAAGTCCCTATTCGGTCACTTTCACACTCAAAAAAATACTTGTTAGGAACGATAACAGTTAATGGTAATATTATAGACCTGTACTAAGACCCTTAAATGCTTTTCGTAGCCTAACCGCGTGACAACATGTTGAATGGTTTTCGAATGAAATCAGGATTGTTGAAGGTCTGCGCGCCTCTTCACGATTCTAGTAGACGGCGCCCTTAATGCAATGTTTTGTAAGCACTCGGCAAGACTTATTGTTACAATATGAGTGAGAGATGTTGGTAAGCGCTTAACATCAAGGTCTTCAGCGCTGCTGAGGGGTGACAGGAGGAATGGCGCAGCGGTGGAATGAAAAGGCGGAGGAAACAGAAGATCCCCGAGAAAACCCGCCCACCAACGGAATCATCCAGCACGATTTACACGTACGATAATTTCGGGCCGAGAATAGAACATGTTTTTTTTTTTTTGCTGGTGTCTAGCGCCGTAGCCTCTGTGTTGACGTCACAGGCCATAATAAATAAATAAAATAATACTAATAGTTATTAGTACTGGCAGAAAGTTTTCCAAAAATGCTCACTTTACCGTAAGGGATTATAGCAGAGATTATCGCAGGTGGCAATCAACAGATTTTCTTGTAACACGTTAGCATGTTTCTAGATACAATAGTCCGAGAAAGGAGTTGGGAGAGTACTGTTCTTGTGTAACGGTTTTAAAGTGTGACGTGTGCTTTTTCCCCCGTTGACAAATTCTTCGAGGAAAAGTTACGGATTGCCGTGTAACAAACAAACACACACATACATACATACAAATTTATTTTTATAAATATGAGGGCAGTAAAACGGGACAAGGGGCAGAACGGGATATCCAAAAATTTAGTAAAAAAAAAAAAACTTTTATTTTTAAAATGTTACTTAAACGGTCAGTTACTACCCCTACCATAATTTTGCACCATTTCGTATATTCAATAATTGAAAACGACGCGAATCAAGCCGCGGGAAAAAGCTAGTTTACGTTATGATATTATAGGTAGGGACACTTGTTTTTCGCGAAAAGAATTTTGCCTCACTTTGTTTCCGTGCCTTACGTGCACATCTGCAGATCCTCTTCGTGGTCAGCGATTGGATATTTTAACTGTCACGAGCCTTGGGATTCTACCGGCAAATCACAGACGTGCCGTGTTGCAGGAACGTAATTGTAATTGGCTCAGTAAAATGAGATACGGCTCTTCACACAGACACGCTGCCAATAACCATGAAGCAGAACTGCAGATGTGCACGTAAGGCACTGAAGCAAACTGGGGCAAAATTCTTTTCGTGAAATAACAGGGTCCCTAGTTATAGGGTCCCCACTGTATTCCTCATAAGGGCGATCTAACACGGCGAGGAGAGATTGCACGTTAGTTTAGTGAATTATGCCTTCTGTGTGCGGGAAAAGAGGGAGGGGGGAGGTAAATTGAATGTAGCCTAACAGAAACACGTGGTACTGACATACTTGAGCTCGACACGTCTATCTCGAGTACCGGTACATTCTTGTCGCAACAGTCATTTGTCATCGATAAACTAGACCGATAAGCGACACGCTACGTATTCGTACGTGACCAACGACACTTATTCTCTTGAAACAATATTTTAAAAGAAGAGCTGATATAATTTTGATTTCAATGATAGCTGAATAATAAAATTATTCGCGGTAAAAAATGTGGCCGGGAAATCCCTGTAGAAAACTGAACCTAGCAAGCTACTTTACCGAATCTGAAATTAAGTTAGCCCAAAAATGAAACCATGTAGTAACAATATTACACTGGAAAACACCGTTAACAAGGTAGCTGCTAAACATAGGTATAGGTAGAGACCTGAAAAATTCGCGTTTTCTTATAGGCGCAAGCTAGAATTCCAGCAACTATAGGTCTGTATCAGCTTCGCAATTGACCGTTGACTTACTCGACACTTCATTTAAGTAACTGAGACAATAATACGACTGTAACTGAACACAGGCCCATTTAACTGTGTAAGCTATCAGCTAATAAACAGCTGCTGTCTGCAGGATTTCACATATATTCTTGGAACCTAGCCTATAAGTCAGCGAACCTGCTAATTTTTCCGGAGGTTACACTGAGCACCGCTCGCAACATTCTGTGAGCCATAACGCCGCCATCTTTACTATTTCAAATACGAAAACTTCCACGTAACTAAAAACTAGTGTACACATTTCACAACTCTCGAAACTTTACTTCTATAGCCCCGTTAAATACATTTTTTTAAATATTGTAAGTTAGAATTTATGGGTTTGTGATCATACGCAATTGCTCATGTTTTGCTGATCAAACCTGTGTTGAATGACAATGTACGAAAACGAACACGAAAAATAAAACACACGCAAAAAAAAAAAAAAAAAAAACAATCCCAGAGGAATCCTGTCAGTTTTTTTTTTCCTTTTTTACAAAATAATTGTTACATTAGACAACAAAGAATTCTAGAGATAGAATTCAGTCGAATATCGACCCAACACCCAGACACAAATATAGAACTAGATTTCAAATACGAAAAAATTATGGAAATAGACAGAAAACAGTGAACAGTGGACAACAAACAATTGACAATAGACAACACAACACAAGTTAAAACCAACGAAAAAATGCAACATTTAAAAATCTCAGATATTGTAAGTGCTGCGAAGTGTTCGCTATAAAGTGAGCTCTACGTCTAGTAGACACGGACATGAAATATTCGCGTTTAAATTTGAGCTCAAGCAAATGGTCCTTGAATAATTTGACACCTCCTGGAAGCGCTGAACAAAAAATGAATTGGTACCCCTGACTTCCGCGAAAATATTTCTACTCCATCTGTCCCAGTGTCTTACGTGCACCCCTGCAGTTCTTCTTCATGGTTATTAGCAGCGTGTCTTTTGTAGAAAGACGTTTCTCGTTTGACCGCACCAGTCAGGATGAGGTTCCTACGATACCCAACTTTTGTGATTTGGAGTAAAACGTTAAGCCTGTGTCTTTTATCATGACTTTTCTGATTAAAATTTTCGTAAGGTTTAACTGAAAATATTTCAATAGGGACGTAGATAATTACATTACCTTTCGTTACGTCCCTTATATTCCAAAAATCTAAGCGTAACTATGAAGTAATTAAGCTAATTTAAAATTTAAGATAAAATTTCTCAGTCACTAAATAATAAACACTAAATAACTCTCAGTACAGATTTCATCCAAAAATACGCAACTAATAGTAAAATGTAATGTTTCTGTAAGGAAACATTGTCGGTTATTCGCTATATACTTCATTTATTAAACGAATATGAATATCATTAACAGAGGAAGTGATGCAGCCTGTTAAAAACAGCCAATCACTGACCACGAAGCAGAGATACTGGTGTGCACATGAGGAACTGTAACAAACAGGTTCAGAAATGTTTTCACAAAAAATATGGGCTCTTAATAATGCAGAAGCAGCTGAAGGCACGCCCAATAATGTGGCATTACTGCGTCAGCGAGCAGCCAATCAAGAGCCGATATTTTCTTTACAACAGATATTCTTGGAGAATAGTCTACAGATTAGTAAACCCGCTAATTTTTCCAGTGCCTTCTAATCAACAGCGAGCTATATGAATGCCTGTAGTTATAAGCCAGCCCAGAATTTGCCTGGGCTATAATTTATGACGTTGGGTATCAAGGTGGATTTACAAAGTTCCGTCGCATCCATCTTCACATGACTTCCAGCCAATCGGGAGTCTGGTATTATTCTAATGTATTTGAATTTTTCCTGCAATGGGACATAATAACGTACTGTACTGTTATGGACATACAATATTATGTCGTCCCCAGGATCTATAAGGAAAAAAGAAACGAAAAAAAAAAAAAAAAAACAGAAATTATTCAATTCGTTCGTCCGTCGAAAGATTGGCGGATGGACGAGTGAAATTTCAGCCTTCTAAATCTCCCTCGTTGAATAGAATGCTGTGGAATTCATATTCATTTGTCTTTGGTACCTATTCTTGTTATGTTCATCTACAGTGTAACTCGTATTCATTAATCTTAAATATTATGTTTTTTTTCTATGGTGTTTTCTGTTCACAAATTCTTATTAACGTCGGAATGCTGTCCCAAGTATTCTGATGATATAAATAGGTGCAGGAGCGTGAGTTTCTTTACGATTGCTATAGCAGAATTGGGTTCGAATCTTACACACGATGCATATCTTCTGTGTTATTGTAAATCGTTTGGCTAGAAAACAGACGGGTAGCGGACGAATCGACGAAGGACGGACAAGAATTATAAAACCACCTTGGAACATCGAACTCAGGGTAGTCGAACCGCTGTCATTCCGGATTCGAGTACAGAGATTTATCGCTACAGTGCACTGCTATGTTACACTCCACAAGTGATAAATAGTTTGCAATGGCATGAGTTCCTTGAAATGAGATTACAACAATGGTTTGTAAAGGCATTTCCTCGATGAGCCGCATGGGTAACTCCCGATTTTCACAAGTGCCGGAAGTATTGTGTACTGGTTTTAAACTTCCGCGTTTTACGCGTGGAAACAGCTGAGCGATAAGAGCCAGAGTACGGCGCTCAACGAGAGACATTTTGCCTCTTATAAGCAACGTTAAACTAGTGTGAAAGGTTATCGTTCAACTCTTTTTCCTATGGGATTATAGCAGCGGCGTCAATTCAGTTTTTTTTTTGGGGGGGGGGGGGTGGCAAGGATTATTTTCGGCGACAGAGACCTTTTTGCATCTTTTTTATTAATTAAACATGTATAAATTAGAAACTTTAATAATACAACTTCAGTTCTATGTGCTTAAGTTAACATTATTTAAATAACAAAATATAAAAAATATTTTAATACATATAGAATTCTAAATCAAAAGGGGCCTTGCCATTCTGCCCCCCCCCCTAAATGACGTTACTGAATTTTAGGCGGTGACCCTAAAATATTTTTTTTGATAGTTTGTAGTAAAGTTCAATGCATGCACCTAGTTTTATATTTTGCGAATTCAGGTCATATTTTCAGAGTTACGGCAGTTTTTTATGGCCTACAAATCATTGCTAATAAGCGTGCTGAATTTTTAGAAAGAGAGAAGTGTAGTTTCAAGCGCGTTTTCCATTCGTAGATAACCGTCATAAGAATGTTGAGCATTTTCGCGTGAAATATTATTTACGTGATACGCTACAACACCGTCCATGCGTCAGGTAGTTAACCCCTTAAGGCTTCGGTCTTTAGTTTTGCAGTAGTTTCGATAGTATTTGTTTAACGCAAATTAATACATATATCAAAAATTCATTCTTACAGTTTTGACACTTAAATATCATCGTTTGTATCTGAATTTTTCTGCTGTAGTACACCAAATTGATTTTTTTTAGATTTTCGCCCCAGAAATATAATATATTTTGTTGTCAAAATAAGCCAAAATGAAGCAAAATATTTTTTTCTAGCAAACGGTGAATTATTAAAAAAAAAACGCTCTGACAAAACTGTGTATCGTATGACTGTGCATAGGCTGGAATTTTTTTCAAAGCGTTCGGTTAAGAAATATTCGAGTTATTTGCAATTGTATGAAACAAATTAATGACCATGGCCTTAAATGTGCCGCCTATCTGGGCTTAAGAGGCTCAGAAGTGACGGAGCTATAAGGTCGACCTCGAAGCGCGCTTCAAATGCCACATCGCACAGTGGGACAGAAACCAAATCCAACCAAACCGTTAATTTTGTTGGGGTAAAAAGTTGCCTGTGTGTCTCTCCGGCCTATAAACTATCTCAATGCAAAAAAAAAATGTCATGTCAATCCTTTGATCTGTTGCTGCGTGAAATTACAAACCAACATACACTGTCGCATTTATAAAAGTACTACAATTAAAAAAAATTATTTGCGCATCACGTAAAAAATATTTTCACACAAAAAAGGGGGGGGGGGTTGAATTCCACACTTTAGGTTACATTTTGGTGCTAGGTACAAGACACAGATCTAAAAAGATTTTTTTGAAATGTCTGTGTAGTTTTTAAAAAACTATTTGCCATCATCATTAATTTATCATAGATCAACATAGATGCATCATAATAGAAAAAATGATCATTCATGGCGTTGTTATAAAACTTAAAATAAAACTACATACCTATACGGAAGTATTTAAGGACTTTGGACCCGTAAAAATCCAAAATTTTATATTTGTGTCAAATACTGTTCAACTTTTACACATAAGATAACATGTCATATACCCAAATAAAAAAAAATCAAGTCCCATAGTTTTAGCATAATCACCTATCAAAGTCGCTAAATGGCAGTTGCGGTGTAGCCAAAATAATAAAAAAGAATTAACTTGCAGAAGCAATATAATTCATATTAATTCTTAATAATGTGAGCTATTTCAAGACACTTTTGTGAACACAAAGCGATAAATTTTTGAATTTAAAAAAAAAAAATTACTCAAAACTAACTTTTGTCAACCATGTCATAAAATGCATTGATACACGGACTATCAGTTACTGTAACTTCGAATTTATCTGTTAATTACTTTTATTGATTTTAGCTACACCGCAATGGCAATTTGGCGACTTAAATGAGTGATTATGCAAAAACTATGGGGCCTAATTTTTTTTATTTGGGGAAATGACGTGTTATCTGATGTGCAAAAGTTGAACAGTGTTTGGCACAAATATAAAAAAAAATTACGGGTCCAACGCCCTTAAGACATTGATCGTAATAATCGACTCTTCTTTGTAGTTTTATCGCAGACAGAATCACCTTACGCACTACTCTATCAACACGCACTGGCATTGTCAATCTGACAACACCATAGGTGTTCAATGTACTGTAGGCCTACTATTGTGGACAAACGCCATTGTAAAATTATGCCGTTCCAGAAATCTTACAATGAAACTAAGAGAAAAAAAAAACGGAAAAGGAAATATGAGAAAACAAGACTAGTTCGGCTGTAGTCAACACTTCCATAAACCAAAACAACAGCACATGAAAGATCCCATTAGGAATTAGCCAACAATAAATAAAAGAAAATAAATTTAACAACAAGAAATAAAAGTAGAAATACAAAACAAAATAATCTGTACGAACTCAGGACATCGCAGACAATACTGGGACGAAGACAATAAAGGACACAAGACAGAATAATAACGACAAAGTTTACTTCACTGAAGACGGGAGCAGATGTCAGCTCCCGAAACGTCTTGAAAAGTCGGTCTTTAGAAATCTAGCGTTCTTTTGTGTCTTCAACGTTGTGTCATCTAGTCTGTTGTCTGTGACGTCGTCGTTGTTCTGTCTATGTCCTGTTTTGTTGCACGTATCTGCTCTGAGTTTCGCGTACCCCGGGTTAGTACATAATTTTGAAGTATGGCAGATCTTAGCAGTGTTGGAGGGCAGAAACA
Source organism: Medauroidea extradentata (assembly GCA_003012365.1). Lineage (NCBI taxonomy): Eukaryota > Metazoa > Arthropoda > Insecta > Phasmatodea > Phasmatidae > Medauroidea > Medauroidea extradentata. The sequence continues at coordinate 5,703 of PNEQ01093606.1, read as the reverse complement.
GTGTTTTTGATGAGCATGGTACTTAACAATGATATTCTGCCAATTTACAAACTGTGCTTTCTTTTCGTTAGTTGGCACAAAAAAACTTTAATTACTCCTGTACCCTACTCGGCTGAAAGCCATCCAGGGTTTAAATTTTTACATTAACTTTAGATTTTACCTTTAATTAATGAAACTATCTACCAACATTCGTTCATTTGTTATAACTTAATGTTAAACTTGTTAAAAGAAGAAGAAAACAATATTTTGCTTGGGGGTCCCAAAAAAAAGTGGGAAGTTTCAGCTGAAGAGATTTGGTCAGCGCTTAACATCTAGGTTGGAGGGGTGGGGGGGTGGGGGGTGATGAATATGGAGCGGCGCCTGAATAAACAGGTGGGGGAAACGGAAGATTCCCGAGAAAACCCGCCGACCAGCGGCATCCTCCGACACGATTCCCACATGCGAAAATCCGAGGACCCGCCGGGAATCGAATTCGGATCGCCTTGATGGGAGGCGAATGATCTGACCATTCGGCATAACGGGCGCATGTGGAATAGCTCCGTTAAAAAACGTGTTTACAAACAAACAGCAAGGCGTTCGAAGCGCGCAGTGGTAGGTTTCCGTGCGAGGTGGCGGAACGATTAACTCGTTGGACTCTCATTCGGTAGAATAAAGTTCGATTCCCGACTCCAGCCATCCTTATTTCGGTTTTACGTGGTTTAACCACAATCACTCCAGGCGAATGCTGAGATGGCGCCGAAACTAAGGCCATGGCCAACTCCTCTCCCAGTTCCTGTCATTTTGTCATGTTGTGTGTCATCGTATCAGCCGACGAGACGCTAAGCCGATTATTTCTTCATAAGCTACAATTATCCTTACGTCATCCAGTTACTTATCTTCTGAGTAAACTGTGCCACCTAACTGCGATTCAAGCTGATCTAAAGACCGGGAACTTGGTCTAATGATAATCATGGGGGACGTTACTGGTGACTGGTGGGTTTTTTTCAAACGACTCCTTCCCTACCGACACGCCATCCATTGTTTAGCCACTCCCCGTCTATTATCACGCCTCCTCACCTCGTCAGGGAACAATAAGTCTGTTCACTAGGTAGGACAATCGACTGTACTTGTCCAGATTATATTATCGTGCTACTCTGTCACGTGTTATCACTGTATTCATCACGTTGAAGGGACATCCCCACCTGCGCCTGAAATGTGTCGCAGCGAGGTGCGATTATCTATTTTTTTGACGAAGCTATTTAAGGCGACCGCCTAGCTGGCGCACGAACTGCGTGCAGTGTGTTCGGAGCTACGTTTTTTCTCAGAGACCAGTAAACGTGCGTCCACAATGTTTATCTACGAAAAGAACACACACTTCACACTACTTGTGAATGTGACTTTCACGACATCACGCACACTGGAAGCATTACATATATTAAAGCCATCAAATGTGGCTAAAATCGGCTTTTTTTACGTGGATGTTTCTCAATGTATATGTAACGGATTTGTTCGAAATTAAGGTCTACAAGTACATTGGACATTGCTACAGTGACGCGTTCAATAAAATGATAGGGCTACAATCACCGGTTGAAATATCACAGTAAAAACGTTACGATGGGGTTACTACGCGCGCGTTTACGACTTTGGCCGTAGAGGCGATATCACAATGCGTGTGTCGGGCGACGTCGCTCGTATCGCCTCATAGACTTTCGCCTCACACACACAAACACACACTTCACCAGGCGGTCGCCTTAAAGGCGTCGCTTAACACGCGATTCAAATGCGTTACAGTATGTTCGTAAATATGGTTTATCCCAGAAACTATCCCACATGTACCCACTGTGCTAATTTGCGAAATAAAACACACTTCGCACAAGTACAGAATGTCATTAAGACACCATGTTCATTAAAACACTGTTTTTAAACCCTCGAATATAGTTAAAGTCAGACTGCCGTTCTTCGAAATGTAGTAACCAGATTTTTGTGAAACTCAGATAAAATCGTGCACTGAATTCTTCGACAGACTTTCCGTCAATAAAAATAAATGGTTACCGCTTACATGCACTACAATAACACTATCCAACTCTTACACATTACTTTAATAGTTATTTCCCACAAATAAAATACTTTTCTGTTCCATAGTTCTCCTATAGGCGCATGTCACTCTTACGATTTGACTATTGTAACGATACAAGTGAAATAATTTGGAGTGAAAGTTAGTGTATTAAGCTACCGAACGACATCTTTCTAATTCCACGTAATCCTGTTTATATTTTTAAAAAAACCTTGAATGTACGCATTTTTTTTTTTATATCTTTCATGACGAAAAAAAAATTTTTTACGTGGAAAAACAAATTAGTCGTTCTGTATATTAAAAAAATTTTACTTTCACTCTAAATTATTTCATCCGCATCGTTTAGGCAGTATTTAAATTGAGCGAGTGGTGAAAATAGTTAAATCGCTACTTTGTCATGCACTTTAACGAAAACTATGGAACCGATAAGTATTATTATGAGAAGAAAAATACTATTTAAGATATAGTGGACCGGACGCGTGACACGTACTGCAGCGTGGTATGGAAAGTATTTTTTCTTGTATAACTATTAAAAATGTTTCTAATGCGTTTATCTACGAAAAGAAGACACACTTCAAACTGTGTCCGAATGATTTTAAAAATGCCGTCCGCTTCTGAAAAACATGATTACCAAAAAAAAAGTGCTAAAAAAATATTTTTCACGTTGCTGTAGCTGAGAATATATCGATGGTAATCGTAAAACTAAGCCATATAAACCTGAATTGTACTTTACCACAAACTTTCCACAAATAAAACAACTGGGTCATCGCTTGAAGTCCCATTGAAAAACTGTGTATACGAAAACACTGCACGATAGTTAAGTACTACGCGCCTAGAGGCGATGTGGTGTTTGACGGACGTGTTATGTTTGACTTATCGCCTTCCCCGTTTCCGTGCCTCAAACATAAAGAGAAAGCTACCGTCCACTTTTAATGGAATGTGTAAAAGTTGGACCGTGTTTGGTACAAGTATGTAATTACAAGTTTTCCGGTGCAGAACGCCGTTAAATGTCCCATAGTAAAAATGGATCGGCGGGAATTTTGCACGCTTGTTGTGACGACGCAACGTTAGATGCGCGTTTCAAGGTCGCCCTTATTACTCCGTCGCATTTGAGTCTTTAACGCGCGAACCCCTTAAGATAGGGGAGACCAGTACTCGCCATCTCATATTTATTAATTTTTCACTGAATATTTAATGTAAAAAGGTTCGACTAAGTTTTTCGAACGATTTTGTACAAAAACTGAAATCTGAAATATAATAAATTGGTAAATACACTACATTTGTTAGTTTTTAACTAGCAGTATTTTGGAAAGAAATAAAATGTTTGGTTCCAGCAACAGTGGTCAATAGATGCCAACTTTAAAAATCTACAAAGCTATATGCTTTTACGATGTCTAAAACATGACATTATGTGTACTCCAAATTGTTACATGAATTACTCTTTTGCAAGATTGCTGGTTCACGCATGAAAATAACCGTGACATTTCCGAAACAGAAAAATTCCGTTTAGAGCAGACAAATCGGAAACTAATGCCGGCGATGAGAGATTTCTGAATGTATTTTGTTGTATTTTCTGTCCTTTTTATATTTGAAACATACGTATAAGGGCGAGTATTGTGTTTACTAGTCAATTCATAGTAGTTACTTACAAGGAAAACAAATTTTTTTTTACATTAAACATTCTTAATATATTAGCCTACATAACGTAAAAAATTCAGTAAAGCGTTATTTTCTTGTTACGTGGTAAATTCTGTACCGACTCGCATTATTGTCAATGTCAGCTTGGGAAGGACCGAAAAAAAAAAAAAAATACATATCCTTTTCAAGTCGTTAACTCGACAAGCCGGACGTTTTGTTGTGTTGTAGCAAGGGCCATTAACAAACATGATATCATCGTACGGGTATATCTTACGGTTATTGAAACCATGAGCGCATCTAAAAATGAGGGGTTCCAATGCCCGTGTTTAAGGGCGGATTCAGCTCTAGGTTTTTGAGGAGGGTGGGGGGGGAGCATTGCTAAAAAATTGCTATGCCAGTACCGCGAGTCAAAGAAGGGGGTCCGGGGCCTCTCCCCTGGAAAAAAATTTTGTTTGTAAAGTACAACATGGTGCTACTTAAGAGAGCGTGGTACATAATTCAACGCTAAAAACATTAATCTATAATTGTAGGTTTCTTGAAGCCAAATTGCAAAAATTAAACAATAGCAATCCTAGACAATAGTTTTTGCCAATGTTTTAAACAAAACAGTTTCCAGTGTTACGAATTTCTAAGGCACAATCTCTGACGCTGGAACCTCGTGCATTTAACTGCGGCGCAAGATATCACGCTTAACAAATTAGTAATTCTGGACATATATTTACTCATAAAGTTAGCAAATACCATTATCTAGGATTATAATTGGGTATTTTATCCATATTGGCTTCGAAAAAAGCGTAGCAATCAACTTATGTTTTCAGCGTTTATTTATCTACCACGCATTCTTAACAGTGTTTCCTAAACAAAAAAATTGTATATACTACCTTACAAATTTGGAATATTTTAAAGATAAACTATAAATAAATGGTCAAGGGGGCCAGGCCCCTTGCCACGCTTCCCCGTGGATCCGCTACTGTCGGGTTTCCCCTCAAAACAACCTCCAAAAATATGCTGCAATGCTGAATACTAGTGAAAGTTTTAGAAAATAGGCAGAACGAATTCAAACGGTTATGATGCTGTCTGAAAGATTGATAGAATAATAATGTAAGTTTATAAGAAATGTTTGCTTAGTATTAGGCCGTAAAATGCATGGCTGTATGGCAATATGAAGGGGTGTGCCTCTCCCAAAATTATGTTCTAGTTGCGTCACTGGTTGCGATACGACCTTGACCTACATTTCCTGCATCACAGAGTTTCACTCCACACTCGCCTGCTGTTTAGTATTGCAAGTTGGCGTTAGGACGAACTTTGTACGTCGATGTAAACAAACACCAGACTCGAGAAAAATCTTGAGGTTCGATTGCGCACTCAGGTGTCAAATTTTGTTTTTCGCTACGTCATGCTGACTAAGGGTTAATGACGTCACGCAAAGTCGACGATGTTAACTGACGTCGTATCAACACCCCAGTACGGACGTTCCTCGTCTCTCAGTTTATTTGCTTTCTGTAGACGCTACGAGCGAAGTTTCCGCGAATAGAAGATGATCTGCTAAATCACCGCGTTAGCAAGAGTTGACTTCCCAGATGCTCCGTATTTGCTGCGGCTCTATTCCCTCTTTGAGTCTCGGAGATTTCTGGTGCAATTAACACCAGGGAAGTGGTGAAAGCTAATACTACGCAGAGAAAAATTGTTGCTACAGTCAACCATACATGCGGTCGTATATGGCAAGACAGACATGTATTTGATCCAACAATATTTTTACTGTCTGAAAAATATTTAAAGAAAGGCATCAACTAATGGTTTTTTTTTATTCTAATGCACTGAACTAAGCGCAATAGTTATAAACAAAGCTGGAGTTGAGACTAAAACAGCAGGATTGTAGTACTTCCATTCAATTAACAATTCAGTAAGCATAAACCAAGAGCAGAGTAGAATCACAAGGTAGCTTGTTCTAAATGTCCCGTAGCATACTTAAAATGAAAAGATTGATTAGGTGTGTGTAGATCCAGAAGTTT
>PNEQ01093605.1:0-33217 GCA_003012365.1 Medauroidea extradentata | reverse complement strand
TCCGAACAGATCCACTAGAACTATCGAACAAACAAGGAGCTATATACGCTCCTTATACACCACTTACCGCGTCGCCATCTTGAGTAGTACTGCTTCTCAGTAGCAGAGGGGCAGGAGGAACTCCTTCCGGCGGAAGGATACAGACGCACAATATAGTTCCACCATGCTTGGTTACTATGAGTAAGGTTACCAAACAGCACTAATAATCATTAAATTCTCTCGTTACATGCGGACGTCCTCGAATACTACTGCTTGAATTCGACTCACCCACACTCGTAATACACTTAGGTGCTGGTCGTCTATAATCAACCACCAGGCACTCCGGCGACTTGTTTCATAGGACTGTCTCTGTCTCCAACCACTTGCCTTCCAAGACCGTATTCCCCCCCTCCCTGCCATGTTCACTTACGCTCCACACCAAGTGGGAGAAGTGACAGTTGCACAGACAAGCAACCAATTGCAAGTACAGACACCATGGTAACAGATAATATCAACCCGATGGTACTCCTGTGTTCCTATCCTAACCTAACTCGGCCTGAGCCGACCATGACTCAGTATTTTGCTTTATTAATGTGTCCTCAGACTTCACGATCCTCAAATGGTCAATTGTATGGAACACATTTCATATGATAAGATATCTTGAGTTTGCCATATCTTTTGTTGCAGCAGCTAGCAACCTTTGGAAAAGTAAATTATGTTCCATGTAAAATGATACCTTACCACATCATTTAGCATTTTTGAATGCCATTGTGACAGCTTTCCTTTTTGGTAAAAGTATGTGTTTCTGTAATAATTTCCAGTTATTTTACTTAAAGGCGCGGTCTACCGTAATTTTCATCGCCATTTTTTAAATTTTTATTTGTACCAGATATTTTTTTTCTTATTTTAGACACAAAATGTGACTAAATTTTTCCCTTGTGAAATTTTTCCTCTCTCATTGTTTTCGCGTAACGGCTTGTTAAAGTCATATTTTAGCATGTTTCCGTTTTAACGACTACACTAAAACCAACTGATATATCAAACTAAAAAAAATCATAGTGGATAAAGACATTGCAGGCTACAATGACATGGTCGTAAAATTAAAGAATAAAAATTATTTGAATTTTAAAAAAATTGCTAAAACTGAAAATAAAAATTTGAAAAGTAAAATATTTTTTTTAAAAATACAAATAATGTTTATTATTTAATTTTATGAGCATGTCATTGTAGCCTGCAATGTGTTTATCAACTGTGATTTTTTTGAGTTTGGTATATCAGTTGGTTTTAGTGTAGTCGTTAAAACTGAAACATGCAAAATATGACTTTAACAAGCCATTACGCGAAAACTATGAGAGATAAAAAATTTTCGTAAGAACCAAATTTAGTCACATTTTGTGTCTAAAACAAGAAAAAAAATATCTGGTACAAATACAAAATAAAATAATGATGTTGAAAATTGCGGTAGACCGCACCCTTAAACTTGTGGACTCAAAGTACAAGGACTTTGCAGAATCGTATTTGTAGGTAAGAGAACATAAACTACATATTTTGGACACATTTTTCGTGCGATTGCGCGGCCGCGAAGTTCCGCTGGCCAAGCCAGTTTCCTTGGGCTTTGAATGATTACAGACTGCAGTATGGCAGGCGGTAAATGGTGAATGGTAACTATTACGCCTAGCGGTCAAGGGGCAAACTTGAGTGTGGTGGGAAATTCAAATGAAAGTTATCATTTATTGAGGCTTGGTGGTTTTTGGGATTTTATGATGTACTGATGGGCTAGTTCCCAGCGCCTCAGTTCTGCGCTATAGTCTGAAGGTGGTAAGGCTCGCACCATTCTGTTGTTATAACAGGAAACTAAAGAGAGTTTTGGGAGACTGCACTGTGTTGCCACACTCGTCCCTAGTCATTCTTTACTTATAATATAATCCTGGGTTCAACCTACACTCGGCTAGCTATCGTTGTGTTCAGTGGCAAAGTCACGAGTTCTCTCTCTCCCTTCGGCGTCAGTTCGAAACGAAAGGAACGGGATTTCACCGGAATACCAGTACAGACACTTTACCACAGGGATACTTATTACCCACAAATAATAAGAGCGAAGTTCAGTTCTCGGATGTTTACTCAGAGCACCGATTCAATGCAGCGTGCACAACGTACAAGTCCCAATACACAATCGCGGTGGGCTGACCTCAATTTACTTATTACGGGCCAATTACTTTCACTGTGAATTCCTATCAAAACTCTTAATGCGCAGCACGAGGGCTCACGTTACCAAAACAAAATACATGCTTGCTAGCCTATTGCTAAATCCTCCTCGCCACGTGGTGTACCCGCAGGCACGCTCTCTCTGCACACACGTCCGTTTACTCCGACATCCTGACAGCTAAGAAGCAAACAAGCCTCGCAAGTGACCAGCCACGGCAATCACAATGGCGTCCTCCCTTCCAGTTAAATGTTCTATAACCTTCTATCAACATTAAATAATCGGTCTAGATACAAATTAAACAGATTAAACTCACAGAAAAATCGGCAAAATTCTATTGAACTTGAAAATGTACTTCAACATTTTAGTGAAAAATTATAACAATCAAAATTATATTAAATAAAATCTCGGCATCGGACATAGCCGGCCGTACACCCTTCAGTAGCCTCTGTGAACCCCTATCGTCGTCGCCCTGGCTCGCTGAACTCATCTACATATTTCCAAAGTAAATACCAAAAACCTTGCAACTGTAATAACTTTTGAACGACACAATTCTCGTAAAATTTCCCCAAGAGTCCAATGTTGCTTGGAATTCCATGCTGTTTCCAAAAAGTCCACACAAGACATATTTACCTTAAATTCACGTATCATAACATTAAGAACTTAGAACCATTTTAACTCCCTCAAAACTTGAGAATACGTTATTTAACATCAAACATTCCAGAGAGAAAACTCATTACTAGATTTTGTATCCAGACCAATTTTCTGTTATTTTACCGTTTTGCCAGGCCCAATAGCGGTTTTACATTTAGCATAGGTCTTTTATATGATTTCTTGTTCAGCAAAATGAATACTTCGACAATACACAAACCGTCTTAAAATTGCTGGATACAATTAGTTTAAAACCGAATGCTCTCGCCTAGCACACACACTATATTAAATTTTAAATGAATTACTAGTGTTTACTGGTTCGGCCCACCGCTCATAAATTAATTACTTCAAATTACAGCAAATAACATTACAATCATTGCAAATAAACGTCTTTCTTTTCTTCTCTTATTTACCGTGGTCTACACAGACAAATGTGTCAAGTCCCGGTTACAACTTAAACTATATACAGGTCCTTAATAGCTATTCTAGGTGATCTCGATGCACTACACACTGGCAAGCTGGGTCTCCCGTTCTCCCGAGCGACTCATCCTAATCTTCATTCTATACCTAGTGATCGTGAGACATGCCGGGATTCCATTAGACCTATGCTGACGCTGGAAACACACATAAATAGGCTTTTAGTTCTTAATGGTTACACCGAAAGTTGTGTTACGTTTATGCCAAAGAAAGCTATTAACTCACACCACAAACAGAATTTAGAAAAATAAATAGGGTGGGCAGGCCAAGTGCCTTACAGCACATGCAGCAACTGGTTTATATAGAAGGCTTCGACTGAAACTGGCTATTGCTTGTTTGGTATCAGCCCTGTGGCTGTTCATCCTCTGTCTTTGTGTGTTTGCGGTGAGGCCTATGTATTCTACATAGTACTGTGTGTACTGTAGTTGGTAGATAAGATTCTTTGTCCCACAGCTGTAGTTGCCTTCAGCTGGATATGTATGAACAACCTCTGATGTTCCCAGCACTTGCTACACATCTGTGCGTTACATCAATGCTCCACATCCTTCCATAGCAGGCTCACCATCTGACTACCCCTCCCATTATGAGACTCGCTAAAACCTCGTATGGCTTCGGAACTGCCCATTAATTCATAGGAAGTTGCTACTGACGACTTGTTCCTTCGTACTGAATATCTGTTTTAAATCTGCATTCCTAATGAGTAATGAACTAGCAGCCTCCTACTGAAGGTCCTATCTATTATGCTTACATACCTGCCGGTTAGGTTAGGGGAGGAAGGTGTTCACGGGTGATTGGCTAACAGTCCACTCATCCCTCCTCTAGGCTACTGCACACCCACCAGAGATGTGTAGAGACCAGCTGGCTGTAAGTGCAAATGTCTGGGGTGGAAATATACGCGTTGTGCTCGGCAACACCTGGTCTGCAGTCGACCCTGCTTTAAACATGTCGTGCACAGCCACTAACATATTTAATTAATTATGCAGTGCCGGTGGCTTTTTCTGAATTAATTTTATTTCTGTCTATTTGCTCCTGGTGGCAGTTTAGTGAAATATAATAGTCATCGTGTTTGTGTTTGTTGAAGAAGAATAAATTGTAAAGTGGATAAAATTGAGACAAAGTGTGGTTCTATGTACTTTCAGGGGTGAGCGTGAAAGGAAAGACATCAGCAAGTCATAGCTCGTCCTCCGTGGACTTGGGCATCTTCGTGAAGAGTGTCTTACACGGTGGGGCTGCATCCAGGGATGGCCGGTTGCGGACAAACGACCAGTTGCTTAACGTGAATGGCATCTCGCTGCTTGGCCAGTCTAACTCGGATGCAATGGAAACATTGAGGTGGGTTGGAACATGCTGTATAGTCTTAGCTTCATGTACTGTAATGTCTGTTATGTTGTATGTAAAGATATGTTGTATGTTGTGCGGATCATGCACTGATAGTGTGCTGTGTGTCACAGGCAGGCCATGTTGCACACAGAGGGCCCTATTCCTGGTGTCATCTCGTTGACGGTGGCACGAAGGGCTGCACCATCTGGTCGTGACTCTGCCTCTAGCATCTTGTCTGGCTCCTCAGGTCTGCTCAGATTTTGACTACTCTACTTGTTTTTCCTTAAAATCTTTTCTTTTTCTTTTTTTTTTTTTTTTAAGGGGAAATTTGTAATTAGGTCTGAACATAAAAAAAATTTGACTAAATGAAAAAATAAGACCTGTTCTTGAAATTTGGGGTAAATCTTTGAAATTCCATTAATTATCACTGAAATTTGACGTTTGGTTTGATGTGTCTTTTTTAAATAGTTTAAGCTAAGTATTCAAATTTAATACATATTGATTTTTTTCAATTTTGTGTTAAGTGGTGAGAATACAGGATAAATTTTTGAGGATTGGGAGTTTGCATTACAAACTGCAAATACTCTAATACCCCGATTTTACGAACCCTGGGTTTTACGAAGGTAGCAATCTTACGAAGCTACTATCGGGGAACCATCAAAAATTCTTAAAAATTGTCCATAAAATTAAATTACTTTGGCTAAAAACTGAAATTATTGCGTACACGTCTTTGTTAACAAGCTATTTTATTTCATTTACTTTATTCTGTAGATCTCGTACAGAGATTTGCACATGTCATATTTCACACGGCCATGGCGGAGTGTGTGTGACTGCGGGACTACCAAGGGAAGTGAAGGCACAACAAATAAAATAGGGGATGTGTTACTAGCTGTACCCGTCTGCTGAGGGAGCTTCTGGAATAAATACGACTGGGCAACAGTTAAATACGGTATTAGTGACTCAGTTTTTACTCGTTGACGATGCAGTTTTGGTATTAACTCAACTGTAGTGTTGCCACGCACTCGAACAGTATCTGGGCTAGCCTTCTTTAAAATGAACAAGTATCGAACGCAGTACAGCACAAAGACTGTCTTCAAAGTGCACTTGATTTTTAATTAAGGCCATTGGACGTGAATGTATAATACAGTTTATATTCATTCTTTTGGTGTTGCAAAGAACAACCTCAAGGCCTCCCAAAAAAAATGTGTGCATCACTAATTTTATTTCTTTTGACAAGAGTCATGTAAACCTTTCTAGGTTTATTTTTCCACAAAATGCTATGAGCATAAAGACTGTACATGATCACGAGAAGGCAGTCTATGCTTGGTGTTTTTTTTTTTTTTTTGACATGGTCGGTCTTATCAATTATTCATAGGTGTAATTTTAATCAGAAGACATCTGTCTGTTTATATTTTATATAAATTTAAACTTCAATTATTTATATTTTTTTCTGCTAAACGATAAGCACACACATTTATGATAAAACACTCTTGTGCTCAGTGTTCTAAGAAATTTTTTCTTACCAGGGTTGGCCATATCTACCATTCAGAGGTATGTTTTTAATCGAAAGACATCTCTCAATATAGATTTACATTTGAATTATTAGTTATTTTAAGTTTTCTGTAAAAGTTACGAAAATCGGACTACAGTGGAACCTCGTTGCATCGTTCCCATTTCTTTCGTTTTCCCGGATCCGTTGATAGTTCTTCACGGTCCCAACAAATTGCCTATTTAAACAATGTTAAATAAACCCATATGGATCGTTCATATATACGTAAATTTCCCGCATTGACCGTTCAGACATTTTTGTCAACAACAAAAAAAGTTAACTTACATTTTACGTTTTCATACCACGCTCGTATACGCTTCGCGAAACAAACAGTTGTAAACAATGTATCATAACCACACAAGGCAAACATTTACCGTTGTCAAAAATATGGGCGAACGTAATATGTTTGGTTTGGTTTGACTATAAATGTCACAGTTATTGTTTGAAATATGTTTGGTAATGGTTCATCTTGTTTTAAGAAACGTTTTACGTTCTGTAGGTTTTGTGTGTAAACACAAACATTGCCGTATTTTCGTTAAACGAACAACATCAACAAAAAGATATAATTTCTTATAGAGGAAATATTTTTTTTTTATATTCATATCCGAATTATTTTCAATAAATTTCTAACACGCATTGTGTTAAAATTCATTTTGTTCTATTGTAAATGTGTGCTTTTATTTTCGCATTTCAGTAAAGTGTAGTGAATAAATTGCAGTAACGTCAAGAATTTTGGGAATTTTCTTCCGCTATTTTGTGTACTCCGAGTAAAGCCGAAGGCAGCCGAGCGCAAGCGCACGAGTCGGAGAGATTACGTTTCGCCTTGTAATATGCATCTTGTTCTTGTTACGTTTTCCGTTTAGATAACAACAGTTTTGTGAATTTTGTTAACAAGTGGAGTACACTGGTTTTATTTTAGGGCCTGTGAAATGTATTTATAAATTATTGCTGTAACAATGTCACTGCCTTCAAAATCTGTTTGTTCATTTGAAGAATGTCTTGAAATAATAAAGGAGTTAGAGAAATGTCCCGGTGATAAGCATGCTGACATTGCCAAATGTCTCTGATTGGCACCTTTGTCGTTAAACTAGATCGTCGGTAATACAAATGTGCTACGACCATATTCAATACACACATATTTGAAGTGCAAATTTTCGTGTGATGGACATATTAAAAATAATTTTTAAGGCTATGTTTTTATTCTTGTTTTTAAGTGGTGGGTTGGGGGGGGGGGGGAGGTGTTGTGTGTTCCCGCATGTTTCGTTTTCTTGCATGCATAGTTTTTTCTCGTTGGTCCTTTGAAAAATGATGGATAGATGTTTCACTGTACTTACTAGCAAGAAGGCATTCAGTCTTCTAATTTTTTTGGGACAAGGATCAGTCATATCTCCTGTTCATAGGTATGATTTTAATGGGAAGACATTTGTCTATTGATATAAATTTGTGTTTTAATTATGACTTGCCTTATTGTCCTGCAAAACTGTACAGAAATCAGACTATGCGTTTGCAAGGAGGTGCTTGGTGTTCTCATATTTTTCAGGACAAGGGTCAGTCATATTTACCGTTCAGTGGTACCTTTTTAATCGGAAGATGCCCGTCTTGTGATATAAATTTATATTTAATGATAACTTGTCTTATTTTCCCGCAAAGTGCTATGACAATCGGGACCCAACTGAATATACTTGGCAGAAAAATAATTTTAAAATTTGATATCTTGCCCCAGTCAATTTTACGAAGTTAGCGATTTTACAGATATATAAATGGAACTATCAGTATTTATAAAATTGAGGATATAGTATACCATCTATTCACTGACAGTCTCTGTTGTCAGGAGTATTGTTGTAGCTTCATATCCACTATGCTGCATGTTGAAGGTAGAGCCACATGTGATCAGTCATGTGGCATGTAGCATAATGTGCGTCAAGTCTTAATGTGTTGGTGGGCTTTTGTTTATGGTTTTGAAGTACTGTTACTATGAGAGTTCATAATAGCACAAAAAATTATCGTAGTTACGAGTTGTCGTAAGAACCAATTGTTTACATAAACAAGCAATTTTTTAGGTTATTGAATGATTACATGGGATCGGAATAATAATAGGTAGTGTAGTTTACCTTGGTTAGTACATCTTTGTATTATAAAACAAACTGCCAAAAATGAGAAGGCATGTGTTTATTAGGCGTAGTTTTCAATAATTTATTTATTCCATAATCTCCATTATTTTTTTACGTTACCATTTTCACTCATCACAACACTGCAAAACATTAGGTAAAGAAAACAAAAAAAGCAGTTGTAAGCAGCAACTAAAACAACCAGCACTGCTAGCTCACTTGTGATTGGCTGAAACCAACAACACTTTTTATGTTTGGACAAATAAAAGAGGAGCAGCTGTTCCATATTACTCATTCTGTGAAGTATTCAAAGAGAAGACAACTTCAAATTTAGTAAGTGGTCCCAACTGGGTACAATTAATTTATTTATCCATTTCTTAAAAAATTTCATTAAAATGAAATAAAGACACGGCATAAAAAAGACACAACATGTTTATGAACTTGCTCGGATTTCGCTGGCTAGTGTAAAATTTCACCTCTAGGCATTAAAAAAGTGATCCAAATGAAGTTTGCTTGCATGCGTTGCCGTGATCGGACAAACATAACGTGTTCAAGAAACAACTCTAGCAGGTTAAGTTTCGCAAATGTAACTTCTTAACTTCTTGCAGTATATCATACACTATAAAAAACAATGATGGTGAGTTTGAAACTGATTCCGTTGTGCCGTTCGCGTTATCATAGTAAAAACAAGATGCACGCAAGCGATGTTGTGTACCCAACTGGCCACATTCTGGGGCTATTGCAGGGATGAGAGCCTTTATATGCAGCACATGTGCAATACATCAACCTTCAATAGCAGGCTTACCAACCATACATACCCAATCCAAGGCAACTACAACTGTGCAACTTAAAAACTTATATACCAACTGCAGTGCACTCAGTGTGATGCAGAGTACATTGGCCTCACCACAAACACACTAAGGCAGAGGATGAATGGTCACAGGGCCGATATGAAACAAGCCATAGCCGGTTCGAGTTCAAACATTCAGGACAAACCAGTGGCTGCCCATGCAGCTTCCCACAAACTCACCTTCGACTCCTGTTTCAACACCAGAGTGGTGAGGGCACTACCCCCCTCTAATAGCAATAATAATGCAGAACTGAGACGCTGGGAACTGGCCCACCAATATATCACCAAATCCAGACAACCTCCAGGCCTAAACATCAGATAATCTACTTTTCACTTTCAAACTTCCCGCCACTCTAGTACGCCCTCTAGCCGCTAGGTGTACTGGTTACGACGTTCATTAAGTCAGCCATACTGCAGTGTACTATCGCTCACCGCCCGATGAATCTGGCTTAGCCAGCGAAACGTCGCGACAGCGCATCCGCGCAAAATGTGTGTTGTCCACAAGTGTGTTATATGTTCCTCTACGTGTAGTACAGCTCTGTAAGTACTTGTACACTCCTATCTACGTTTTATAATAATTAGTAGCCTAGCGGCCTTTTCCTACCTTTACATATTTCCGTTGAAACATGAATATCGTCGGCAACGTAAATTAAGTGCCAGCAATGTCTATGTTTTGAAACTATTTACAGGGTACTATCGCGATGTTGTTGATTGAAACAATAATTTATTTCAATACGCAAATAAATTCTGAATTAATGTATGTTTTGGTTGACATCTAAGACTTTTCTTCGACACATTAGGCACAAACTTTGCCGGCAACAGTAATTCTAGTTGGCACAACATACGTTTTTATAGAGCTGTTTGCCTCCTAGCAGCGTGCGACCATACACACATGTACGATTATTTTGTGTGTGCAAGGGACCTATCTGGAAACAGATTGGTTCAAAAACATACACAACGTGTCTAACCTATGTCACTCGTGCCACTTTTGACCGCTACCTAGTCAAAGCTCCTGACACTAGCTCAGCAGTTGGGACGTGATGATAACACTACTTTCTTTGTCAGTTCTTTCACTTCTCTAGCTCGGCCTGCCATGTGAAAATAATCTGCTTGTATAATGATTCTACTCTGTGCACAGTTTTTTTACACACTTCACTAATGTGCATGGAGAGGGATTTGATATTCAGTTTCAATTTACTCACAAACAGTAAACAATTACAAACATCAAGATATTGATCATTGTTAGTAAACTTGGATAACACATTCGCAGAACAACTTTAAACCTACACAATGCTGTTTCACATTTTATTTATTTTCTTCGACATATACAAGTGTATTCACAGCTGTTATTTACGGCCGAGCCGTGTGTGTGTTATAGTGTGAGATTGTGATTGTTTGTGAGATTGTGATTGTGTGTGATTATATGTGAGATTGTGATTATGTGTGAGATTGTGATTATGTGTGAGATTGTGATTATGTGTGAGATTGTGATTACGTGTGAGATTGTGATTATGTGTGAGATTGTGGTTGTGTGTGTGGTGTGTTGCGAGCACACGTGTGGGCTAGTGACTCACACCCGACGCGCTGTTGTCAAGTGTCGTACAGCCCTATGCCACGCTTATCTGAGACATGCACCCGACGTTTGGTAGCGTCAGTTAGGAACTGTCCTGCTCTCACTTATTAATAGAATGATTTACAATCATTACAGTGTAGAAATCACTAAATGACATAATGGTAATTATATTTTATAGCATTTAGTTAACAAACAGAAAATGTAATAAAGCTTAAATAAACCTGACGTATACATAGTCGTAATATCATAGGCACAAAGACAGACTACCGTATCCAAGGGCACGAGAAATAGTGGCAAAAGAGTTACAGTGCGCACATGGTAAAGAAGGGGTGAGCGAACTACCTTATTGGAGTGGTTGGTCGGTAGAGGGAAAGATGTGGGCGGGTCGCCGACTGGCCGGGGGATGGGAAGAGACATTCGGGCCGGCCGGCTGGCCATCACGTCGCGTGGGAGGAAGGGGCAGCAACGTATATTTTTATAACAAACATGCCATGTGCTTCAGTATAGTTTTTAAGAAATAACTGCAACCTTTTGCGGTAATAATAAATGCAACACCCTTTTCTGCTATTTTCTTTGAATTTAATTTTTTTAAATAATTTTTTTTCAACTTTCCACAGTTCCTGGAAAAAGGGTTATTCCCGGGGTTGTGTAATCGAGAGTTGACTGTATGTAGGTCAGATTGGTTAACCAATCTACTACCATGAAATGGATAGCTAAATTCCCTGGTGATAGTAACTCTGCAAGGGCAATGTAGTGTTGATTTTTCTTCGAGCAACATGGGCCTGCGTTCTGTTACAAGCCACACGGCAGGCAAAAATTAAACCCTCTATGTTGACTGGGAGTTCAAAATCTGTGAAGGTAGATACTATGCTCAAATCTGTATCATGTGAAACTATGGTGTTTCCAGATAGTGCCACAGCAAGGAAACTTCAGTTACTGCGAGATAAGGTGGTTTGTTACATCACATTTGGTCTTGCATCATATTTCATGGATGAAGGAGAAGAAAGTTGTAATTGGTTTTTACGAATAACTGGACAAATTTTCGCAAAAGCATCCAGTAACTACCCTGGTTTTTCTATTATTATGTTGCCTTTTTTCACGCACACTAGTACATTATCATAAAAATGTAAGAGATACTGAAGGTATAGCGTACCTGTGTACTGAAAATATGAAATACAGTTTTGCCATTTGATCGACCTTGCTGCAGTTCTAGACTGCATTGTTTTATCATAGTCACTGGGTGTAGTATAATATTCTGCGAAAAACTTTGTGTCTTCCCTTCCTGTGTGTGTACCTGTTTACAAGTATGATGTGTAAGTACTTGTGCCTCTTATCTGTTAATTGTGTATATGTATGTTAGCTGCACTATGAGCATAGTCGGTCTTGCAGTAGGCTGTAGTTGTCTGGGAAGATATTGGTTCTTTGGGGCTGGGGTCGCTATGGTGGCCACCGCACTCACGTCCCACCAAGACAATCTGGGATCGCTTCCCAGTGGAGTTGGACACCAGATTTTTGCATGTGATAATTGTGCTGGACAAATCTGCTGGTTGGCTGGTTTTCTCGGAGATTTCCCGTTTGCCCTGCCCTTTTCATTCTGTCACCTCTATATTGTAGGACATAATTTCACATTATCCTTCAGGGTAACCAGATGCCTAGGGGCACCCAGTCGTAAGTCTGTAGTTCGAGATGTGATACCCTGACTCTTAGGTAGCCTCCCTATACAGTACTGTATTTATTTACCAGTTCTTGAATGACAAGTGTGTGGTGCGATAGGTGGGTAGATGGATATGTTGTTTCAGGAACGGAGACTTTTGGAGAAGGCAAGATGGACAACTCTGGAAACAGCGAGCTCTCTGACAACACTGTGATATTCTTGCCTTGCGGTGGAAGCTCCAATTCTTCCAGGAAAACTCCAACCAATGAACACTCAGGTAGGACAAAAAACTTTTACAGTAATATTGAAAATAAATAATAAATCCTTGCAATGTTTGTTTATTCTTCCTACGTTATTGTTATTTTGTCATTGTTAAGAGAGGATTCGTCAAAAATGTATTGTTGTACAATTAGGTGTAAGACAACCAACCAGAAATAATACAATAATTGTATAGAAATAATATAAAGTACACTACCAATATCAATACTACGTAAAGCAAATATTGTTTGTCTTATCAAAGTTAGTCATAATTACCGTATTTCATTGTACAATCGTTGCTATCGCGTAATCTTCGCATCTAAATTATGAGATAACAGAAATGGTAAAAATTCTTTCATCACGTAATCGTCGCACCGCAATGTTCTTTTTAAATTTTTGCATTAGAGATGTTAACTACGCTCAAGTACGACACTATTAGATCAAAATGGTTGCAGCAAGAATCGGTTATAGTTAGTACTGCTGGAATGAAAGTGGAAGATAGTGTTACTAGTTTAACAGTTTGCCATCTTGCACGTGGAATTTCCCAACTGAACATTGTATATCTATAACATCGCAAAATAAAAATAAAATTTTGTAATCACATCAACTGTAATAAATGGTCATGGACTCGCGGAAGCAAAGAAAAAAAAAAAAAAATCTTCAAGAGAAACAGAACTTAGAAAACTACTGAATTGATTGGTTTTCTAATAACCAAAAGTGCCTATTTACCGGTAATTAATGCTAATCACGAAATGTGTTCCCACCAAATTTGCATATTTAACACTAGAACCACGGCAGCGGTCAAAATGACCATTTTCACAGTTACGTCCACAATCACAGCTGCATAAATTAACGTAGCAAAATTGGCCTTTTAGACGTTTATTATTTAGTGTCACACTATGCGCTTTAGTGAGTAAAAAAATTTTGAATTTTTATTTTTTGCAATGGTAACACACAGAGTGTATATACCTAAAACTGCGGGCTCGGTCATTTTGACCGAAGCATTTTTGTTTCACATATTAATTTATTTTTCTAAAATACTAATTTGTTTCAAAACTCTGAACTAATTCTAGGATCATTGTGTGTTTTTATTAATAGTGTCGTAACAGGGGGATATTGTTTTACTGGTTCTTCCGTCGTCCTCTTACGTTGTCGAAGATGATGATGAGTTTGTTTGTCGGGAGAAAAAGATGCTCAGCAGCTTAACTATTCACCCGTGCCCAGATAGCAGCTTTGCCCCTTAGGTTTTTGTCGTTTGGGTAAAATATAGTGGCATAACTATAAAAAAAACATATACAGCCAGAAATGTCTTCCTAACGGTTATTTATTTGTAGCCAACCTATCTGTTTTCTGACACTAGATGCCCAAGGCATACAAACAAATACCGAACAAAGTGAGATCAGTGACGTTACAATATAGTTCTTACTGAGTGTCTGCCCAAGAGCATGTCATAGCTCGCACCCTCACTTTATCCACTTTAGTACTCACGAGTAAATAGTTGCTCGGTTCACATATATGATTACACTGTTACATATAGTGTAACAGCTATTTCTACCAAGAATGAAGCATGAAAGTGATGAATAAAGTTCTAGATAGAGCGATTTCTCCCCTGAGGCTTCACTTCCCCATGCCAGTGCTCCCTTACACATCCTCTCTGCTCCGCTATGACACACAGACTACTGCTAAACACTCAACCGGCCATCGTTCCGCGACCGCGCCAAGCTCCTATGTACCACGACTCCCTTTCCTGGGCGGACACCCGGACTTACTCGGCCGAGAGGCTGAGGGATACATCAGGATCCAACTTGCTTAAAAAGCTGGTCAATTTAAATTTACTATGGAAGAAAAGTATGTATCATGGTTACTAACAAATTTGCAAAGCATTTTATTCCAACAGACCAGCTAAATATTCTTTAGTTTATTAATTAAGGATGTGTGGTGTCATCACTTTGTCGCGGATCACCACCTTTTCGGAGTTCTGTTGCACCTGACACTACCACCCAATCGCCTAATGACATGCTGCCTTCGTCGCATTCCAGCACGTCCCTGTACATGCTTCCAAGCAAGTGAACTATAACCTGCCTGCCAGATAAATCCCATTCCAAGAGAAAAAAGCTAAGAGGCTACTTGAAATTTAAAAAATCCAAACAAGGCAAAATATAAGGAAAAGTTACTTAGAAAAGTTGTGTGAAATTAGATTAGTTTTAAATTAGTCCAAATACGATATAAATCAGATTAAGTTGACACGTAAAATTTAATACTTTTATCTTGTCTTAACAGTTAAATTTTAAATTTTGAATAAAATTGTAATGTAATTTCTCTACTAGCATCCCCAATTAAGGGCGCAGTCTACTACAATATTCATCAACATTTTTTAAGTTTTTTATTAGTACCAGATATTTTTTTCTTATTTTGGACACAAAATGTGACTAAATTTGGCTCTTATGAAATTTATTTATCACTCATTGTTTTCATGTAATGGCTTATTTAAGTCATATTTTGCATGTTTCCGTTTTAACGACCACACGAAAACCAATTGATATATCAAACTGAAAAAAATCACAATGGATAAAGACATAGCAGGCTCATAAAAGTAGAAAAATTATCTGTATTTTTAAAAAATGCCGAAACTAAAAAGAAAAAAAAATATTTTTTTAAAAATCCAAATGATTTTTATTCTTTATTTCTAAGAGCATGACATTGTAGCCTGCAATGTCTTCATCCACTGTGATTTTTTTGAGTTTGGTATACCAGTTGGTTTTCGTGTGGTCGTTAAAACGAAAAACATGTAAAATATAACTTTAATAAGCCATTACGCGTAAATTATGAGAGATAAAAAAATTTCATAAGAGTCAAATTTAGTCACATTTTGTGTTTAAAATAAGAAAAAAATATCTGGTACAAATAAAATATAAAAATATGGTGATGAAAATTGCGGTAGACCGCGGCCTTAATATGTTGGATCCCGCCGTATACATCCTTATACCTGATTAAGTTGGCCTACTTAAATTGTTATAAACAATGAAAAAAAGATAATTAAGAGAAAAAAAGATTGAAATAATTACATGATAAGTAAGAGACCAAGATGGGCTACGTGCCAGTGCACGTCACAGTGTGCTTAGTGCTTTCTAATGTCGAAGGTGAAAACCTGCACAGAGTTCACTCTGTTTTCAGTAAATAGCAGTAGTGTCGGAGCAGTCTAACAGCGATGTGTTGAAAATGGTGCATCGCCGTTTGACAGCAGATGAAACACTTAGTTGTTTGGATCACTTACGTCGAGTTTCGGAACAAGAATCAGAAGGAAGTGAACTGGATGCAGCATTTGAAACTGTAGAAAGTGAACACTTTATTCCAAATAGTGCTCAGTCAAGTCATACAAGTGACTAAGTTTTAGATGAAATTTTTTCGGATGCAATCGAACGGGAGTTACCACTAGGGAATGTATCAGCTGCCCATCATGTTTTTCCTTCAGTGTCTACACGTCAAGAAAATAGAAATGTAAAATCAAACAGGAAGAGGTAAGTGTACAGCAATGGACAACAATGACAGAAGTAAGAGAATACACTAGACCCCCGATTTTACGAACCCTGGATTTAACGAAGGTAGCGATTCTACGAATACAATCTCAGGAATCCTCAAAAAATAACTTAATTATACGAGAAAAAAATTGTAAGGAATTATGTTGACAATGAATAAAACATACTGTATCTAATTCACGGCATTAAAATATGAATTGTAGAGTTGCAGTTATTACTTGGTAAGTCACAATATTAAAAATAAAACAAAAATAGCGAAAATCCGTTAAAAAATGTGGCAGTAACAGTTTGAAAACCGCGCGGTGCCGTCGCCGCCTGTGCCAAGCCGGCCGGCGCCGGCCTGTCTCCGTCCCGTCAACTATGATGTATTAGGATCTATATCGAGGTCGTACTATAGACACAAAGGTCCAGCGCATGCGCGTATTGCTCATTTAACTATAGTACAGCCTCCTTCTAAGCTGTTTCACGACGTCTTATATCTCTCTCGTTTCGCGCCGAATGAGTTTACTTTTTTACACGAACTCTATAAATAATAGCGTGATATTTTTCTTTATTGCGTTAACACCATACGTACTTAAAACAATTAACTTGGCGCATAATTTGCTTAAACAATGCGTTACTTCGTGTCGTAAAACGTGCGTTTCACAAGTGAGCACGATAATAGTGCTACCTATTTTCCAAGTGTAGAAACATTTGTCTCCGGGTATGTATAACTTGGAAAATAAATAGACGTTCGTGTATTACGTAATCCCGGAACTCCTCATTTATTTTTACAGCATATACTGACTTTGAAAGTGATTATTTTCATTCACTTATACATGTAGTTCTCGACGATTTTAGGTAAGAACGTCACAAAATGGCGATTTTGGAACAACGTCGGTATATGCTACGGTGCCGCTATCTATCAGCCATCTTGTGAACGTCCGTACAGTTGCGCTATCTTTCCGCTCTGCACGCTCATAGTATATACATTCTCGTACAATTCATCAACAACGTTGAGGGAATGTTTTTACGTTAAGTTATATAAAACTGCGCAATGAATAAACACATCCGCCTATTCCTTCTTACTTTGGCGAATAATTTACAGGGGCATTTTACTAGTAAGGAATGCCTACTTTTTTTCCATTAAACGCTACGCAAATCGGTAGGGGTGGGCGAATATGAAAATTTCATTTCGAAGCGAATATGTTGAAATATTCACGAATTCGAATCGAATATCGAATCGAATATCAAGTAAATTGAATTTTTAAACAAATATACAATGCAAAATAAGTTACACTGTTAGGAACTTACCTTGAAGGCTAATTGTAAGTTGCGTAAAAAATGAGAGTTTTTTTAGTGATTTGCAAAAAATTGTTTTGACTGGAATTATTTATGTAATTGCTCAGGATGTTGTTTCAGATGATTCTGTAGGGTTGTAGTGGTACCTAAAAGAATCTCAAAATCCCAAAAAAATTAAGTTGGTTTTATAAAACTTAACTGACCCTAAAATCGTATCTTAATTAAATTAATAATGAAGTACCTGTTGGAATGTTGAATATTTTCTTGCATGTTTTGTATGTTGCTTCATTTACCGCTGACACTTTTAGTAAAAAAAATAACCATATACTGCTCCTGGATTTTTTGGCAGATGGCCTAGTATTCAGACAGGAAGTACTTGACTCCGGTAGATGATTTTAGGAAATTGCCAAAATAGTTTTCCAGGTTATCTACTTCTACGTAGTGACATTCGTTACTTTGTATTCACGAGGCGCTTATGGAAACCTACTAGGAATATTCCTACTGGGTAGCATATGTCACTTGACTGGATCTACTCACTGCAGAAGCGGTAGTTTCAGTCGCCAATCTGGCTGACCCGTGTTATTACACCAGGTCAAAACAGTGCTAAATGTCCTTTTGTGCTGGTATAATATACGTATGTAGCATTAAAATTGCGTACTGGTAGTAACAATTTATTCCATACCTGTATTAATATTTTTACTTGATAAACTGCTCCAGACTTCTTTTTCAATATTCTTTTTCAATAAAAATAATACGATCTGACATCGTATTTTCCGTGAACATGCATTCAAACCACCTTACAATATAGTTTCTATTATTTACACATGGGCGAGTGTTTGTTTACGTTTTTCGCGCGCATTCCTTTGTATCGTCCGCTTGCTGCTACCTACACTGCTCCCAGCAGGGTAGATCTACGTGGATCCGGCGACGGGATAGAGTTGAAAATGTTGAGATCTTGAGGGACGGTTTAAATTTATCGCATGACGTTTCCGACCGATTTACTCTCTATCGAGTGGTTCCATAGTAGTTTCCGTAAGTGCCTACTGATTTCGCCTGAATATCGCATCTCTGAACGTGGTCGCAATATGGCCGCCCATGATCATTACGTGATCGACACACAACTTCACTTGCGAAAATGTCAGTGGGCCAGCAGCATTACATTTGTTTTTAACTGATCCGCCTCTCGTGTTGCGTAAATTTAAATTATTACTTTAAAGTGCATAAATAATAATGCACTGCACTGGTCCGTTTCCTTTGTGCATGCGCTATGACACGGTGTCTGTTGGCTGTATGGCTTGCGACTGAGGCCACTCGAAATGGCGCACTTGACGTAAACATGTAAACCATAGACACGGCCTAGGCTATTGTTTCCTTTCTTTCTAATTTCATCGATATGGCTTGCATCGCATTGAGTGCAATTTCATGACCATTCAGTTAAAAAATATTCTGCTGCGTAATCTGCAATAATCACTGTATGTTGTATTTAAGCACAAATTGATATATCAGATGTTGTTGCTACAAAAATTAGCAGCGTTTAACGAAAGTTTCGAAGATAAAACATCTCGGGCTGTAAATAAAAATTATTTAAAGATGTGGTTTCCCTATTGTTTGAATGAAATTAGTTGTTGACGGTTTAGTTTCTGCCGTTTTGACTGCTTTGTATGTACGCTATTAAGGTTATGTTTTCATGGTCCAGTAGCCAATGTGTGTGGTTAGTATCAAATAAAATCTTTGAACGTTTATAATAATGTAAATGCTACACCATCGTCAAGTTTTGGCCAAATAACGACAATTTTTAAGATGACTTATAACCATCAGAAAATGGTAGTAATTTTTTTCGAAGTTCGAAGTAAAAATTTTATTTCGAATATGATATCGAATAATGAAAATATTCGATTCGGCTTCGAAATTTCGAAGCTTCGCCCACCTCTACAAATCGGGCTATTCGCTCGTGAGAAGGCACTCGACAGCTCGGTTTTCTCTTTTTTTTTTTTTAGGACAAGGTCGATCATATCTATTGTTTAGCGGTGTTCTTTTGATCATAAGACGTCTGCCTATTGATATAAATTTATATTTCAACTATCACTTGCGTTATTTTTCAGTTAAATACTACGGAAGTCAGTCTATTCGCTCGAGAGAAGACACTCGGAATCTCGATTTTCTCATTTTTTTAGGAAAAGGATTGGTCATATATATTGTTTAGCGGTTTTCTTTGGATCGTAAGACGTCTGCCTATTGATATAAATTTATATTTCAACTATCACTTGCGTTATTTTTCCGTTAAATACTACAGAAGTCTGTCTATTCGCTCGAGAGAAGACCCTCGGAATCTTGATTTTCTCATTTTTTGGGGACAAGGGTCGGTCATATCTACCGCTCAACAGTGTGACGTCTGGCTACTGATATCAATTTATGTTTACATTATTACGTTAATTAATTTCCCGCAAAACGCTACGGAAGTCGGGGCCTAGAGACACTTTGCAGAAAAAAAATGCAATTTTAAAATTTTCTGTTATGTCTGGGTTGGGGGGGGGGGGGGGGCAAAAATAAGCCGCTATCGAATTTACGAAGGTAGCGATTTTACGAATTGCGATGAGAGGAACCGTGAGTATTCGTAACATCGGGGGTCTAGTGTAGTTTCTAACCTCCAATCAAGTGCAGGAGAAAGAAGTCTTGCGTGTGAAAATTAAACTTTGCCTGAAACCTTTTCCAGGCAGCAGCATGTATTGCCATCAACATCCACCCACCATGGAGGAAGAAATGGAAATTTTCACACACAACAACAAAGAGGCAAGTGTACATACGCCACGTCACAAGTGGACTCTTCTCAATTGGTAGGAAAAAAGGGACAAAATGGGAAACTACATTCACAACCACTAGAACTGGAAGGCTACCACAACAAAACGTATTGCGACAGGCACCAGGACCTACACAATGTGTTAAAAGAAGTGTAACGGCAGATAGTGTAGCAAGTTTGTGGCGACTTATCAACGAGCGAATGTTGAAACACATAAAACTTTGCACATAAACAACTTGAAGACAACACTTGGTTTATTTCACTTGTGGAAGTCAGATGCTTTCATAGCATGTTTGCACACTTGTGACTTTTATTGTGCCAAGGGCTAGAAGTCGACAGCTTATGGTCAACTGACTGGGGTCCACAGTTTTTTCGAGACACAATGTCAAGAGATCAATTTAGAAAATCATGAAGTTTATTCGATTTGATTTGAAGGATCAGAGGTCTGCAAGGTTGGAAAAAGACAAGTTTGCTCTAGTGTCTGAACTTTGAGATAGTTTCATTGAAAATTGTTTGCTCTGTTTTGTTCCTGGAGCCAACATCACAGTTGACGAACAACTGTTTCTAACAGAGGCGTGATGCAAATTCACACAATATATGGCTAATAAGCCTGATAAATTTGGAATTAAATTTTGGCTCGCAGCAGATGAGGATTCAAAATATCTTGTAAATGATTTTCTATATTTGGGCAAGGACGACAACCGACCACCAAACCAAAGTGTACCAGAACACGTTGTCTTGAAACTAATGGCACTATACCTTGGATAAGGTAGAAATGTGACAAGCGACAATTTTTTCACGTCTTTGTCACCAGCTGAGAAAGTGAAAATGCCAAGCACTAGTTTGGTAGGTACTGTAATTTGTGCCCAATGGAAGGTACCACAATTAATAAAAATCAGATGAGCTCCACTCTATGACACCGTAGTGATGAAAAACAATGAAACAACCTTAACTGTGTATCAGGGAAAGAAAAACAAGAACATTCTCGTTCTTAGCACCCTTCATCCAAATATTTCCCTTGGGAATGATCAGAAGAATCTACCAGAAACTGTGTCATTTTATAATGCAACAAAGTATGGAATCGATGTACTTGACCAAATGACCAGAAAATAAATTGTGAAAGCAGCATCGCGGCGTTTGCCAGTACAACATACTTGACCTTGCTGGAATAAATGCTTGGCTTCTTTTCAAGCAAATTACCAGACGGAACATTAACCGGCGAGTCTTCTTGCAAATGCTCAGTGTAGAGTTACGTTCTGTCTCTGCACAGTCAAGGCAAAACCAGCCTGATGTGAAATGTCCTACTTCAAGTCAAGCAACAGAACAGGACTCTGAACCAGCAGCCAAAAGTCAGCGTAGGCAGTATCAAGTTCAAAAATGTAAGAATAAAACTTATGACGTGTGTGACAAATTCCATAAAATAGTATGTGGCAAGCGTGTTGAGAAAGTTGTAAAATACTGCAGTGAATGTTATTAAGTGATGAAATGTACGACAGAAAGCTGTGCATTCCATGTATTGTAAATGATGATTATGCAAACACTGTTGCTGTTCTACTATTCAAATTTTGAATGTAGTGTGATTATTACGTAGTTGCTTATAATTTCAGAGGACTACCAATGTTCGTTACATACTTTATAATATTTTTCTCTCACTTTTTAGCCATGGTATAACTATGTACTAAAAGTTTACATACAACGTAGGCCTATGTTACAAAACTCCTTGTATTCAAATATCATTTGAAATAATTTTTTTCTTAGTTTTAGGCATAATTTGACTATGTTCTAGTTTGCAAGAATGTTTCATTAATAAAATATAAATTGCAAAATATTATTATCGCATCTAAACCAGTTTATGATTTTTGAGGTCAATTTGACCGCAACAGCGGTTTTGAGTATGCTGAAAATTCAGCGGTTCTAGTGTTAACTATGCACAAAATTGGGTTATCAAACGAAACTAACCTAACCTCCAGGGTCTAGTTAGTTATGGAAATTTAGTAATTGTTTCAGAGTTCATACGTCAATAGTTCTGCCAAAAATATTGAGTTACTGTACTTTAGTACAAATAGGGTTAGTGACTAAAAATGTTGGTTTGAAAAAAATTTTGTTACCACGGGAATTTTCCTCGAATAATAATCACACTTTCAATTTTTTGCATCCAATTTGGCAAAAAATATGTGACGATTATGCGGTGAAATACAGTATGTTAAAAAATTAAATAAAAAAAGTTATGGTTATTCCCCCCACCCCTTTAAAGTAAAAAGTTAAATTATCGGGCAAGTGTCTTCGGAATTTACAGTAATTTAAAAAAAGGCAGTCGGCCATGTCTCTTCGCCCGAGGAAGCTGCTCTAAGCAGCTAAACCTCGCGATACGCGTTTAAGATATTAAGTGTCGACCTATATATTTGTGTGTATCTGTCAAGTACCAACATGTAAGTACTTGTGCTTCTGTATTTTGTACATAGTGATAGCCTAGCTGCCTCCTCCTTTCAATTATGTATACAGTATTTTAAAAAATCTGTAAGCTCACAACAATAACATAACACATTTACCATCATACACTGGAACGTAAGTAAAGGTTGGTTTACAAATAAAGGCTTCTGCATATCAAATCTTACATGCTAACGTATTAGTCTGATGTAAAAATAAACAGCACCACGATGATCGGTAAAGGTGCTGGCAAATGATGTTGTTCTGAGGTTTAAAAGCTGAAGTGTTTGTTTAAAAAATGTTGGTGAGCATTAAAAATATTCTGATAGTACTTTGGTGGTACATCAAGGTATACATAATGCATACAGGTATTTAATTTTACTTAACTATGTGTTTATCCAGAAGACAATTAAATTGAAACTTTATGGTGGAAATAAATGTTTTTCTTTAGTTTACGTTGAAATTTAGATTGCAGGTACAGTATAGTATTTCAAAGCTAAAAAAGATCCTGTGGTCAGATCATTTCTTATCAAACCTAATACTAAAATGTTTTTGAAATCAGTGTCGTATTTATAAATTCAAAATTTGTTGTAGATATTTATTTGATGTGTTTTTGAGCGCTGTAATTTTAAATGGAGATATTACTTGAAAGTTTGCTTAAAATGAAATGTTATACATAGTTAATATCGGAGTTGTGAGTGATGTGAGATAAGTACTACTTAGTTTAAATTATTTATTGTTTTTCAGTAGCTAAATGACTTATATTTTCTCGTCAGTTGCTATGATCTATGTTTTAAAATATTTTACTACGAATAATCTAAGTAAAAATATAGAGCATCTCATTTGCTATGCCAATATTATAACTCTTTTGCTGTGGAATAAAAAATTTTTAATTGTGCCAAGATAGTGTAAAAAAAAATATAAAAAAAACTTTTTTTTTTGTAAATAATTTATTTTAGTTATTTTAAACGAGAAAACAGTGTATCTATAGTTTACAGAGTTGCAGTTTAGAAATATTTTGTATATATTCGACTATAGTTAAATGTCGCAGCAAAGGAGTTAAAAAGATAGACTTAGGCGTTTAATTTCATGATTGATAAAATACAATTAGGAACAAACAAATTTGAAAGTGAATTTATCGGAGTTCCCGATCCAAGTAATGCTAGTTACAGTTTACCTGGTATTTCAGTTCTTGGTCTATTACAGGAAGTATATCACCTGATATGGAAATATGGTACATAGTTTGTGACACTAGGTATACGTAATGAATTTGAAATATCTGCTTCAGCAACATCAAACCCATTTCCAAAAAGTGATATGTGTGCGAAGTACAATCTTGCGGCATGGCAGAATCACCCTGTTATCTCCTGGTACTGCCTGCCTTTGCCACAGCCACAGCACCCTTGGAAATTCAGGGTTGGGTCCCCTCAGTCACTGCAGGATTTCTTGTCGCCTCCAACACCTCTCTTTGTCTCCCGGGTATGCCTCCTAGCTACTGTCTGGCAATAAGAAATCTCCAGTTGTTACCCACCTGCAGATCGCCTGGTCCCCCCACTGATCGCCTTGCCAGCTGCCAAGCATGTCTATGGCATGATGCCATAAGATACATGGATACACATGTCTGGTCCTTCTTGGGTACCATAGAGGAGTGTGACTGCAGGAGTTACTTCTCCTTGGTCGGCTGCCACCATGGTCAAGGCCAGGCAAGAAGACAAGTGGCTGGTGTCTGCCTAGATAGGCCAGACCAGGCAGGTAACCACCTGAAATATCCCTCCCACCCATCCACCCTGGCAATGCAATGATAATTTTGTATTAACGGGGTTTATACAGGTGCACAATCCTTTATCAGAAATTCTGAAATCCTAATAGCTCCAAAATCCAAAATTTTTTTGAGGCTCAAGCAGCGAAATTTTTGTTTCCACAGCATTTTTATAGCAATGTACTATTGCTCAACAGAAAGATAAATAATAATCAAACAAACAATCACACATACAAACCAAAGAGTTTGATTCATGTGGCTCGTCCATTCAAAACAAATAAGTCCATTGGGCAAAGATTGCGTGCATCATTCATCTTTCCACATAAAAAAGCTAAAGATAATTTAAATCTGTTACAATCAATAGTATCATAGGTTGGCTACAATGAGACAGCATGCAAAGTTCTTATTCTTATGTCTTTACTGCTTTCATAAGTTGGCTGCAATGAAAACATGTTCAGCACTCGTGGGTTGTCGATAATGAAAATTTATCCAAAATCTATGACCTTGCTTCATATGTTCTATGATATTGTGATGCCTTGCAATGGAATTATAAAGTACGGTTAGCGTTAAGCACGTGACGAAATTTTCGCGAGTGTGATTAATGCAACTGATCTCTATTGTTTTACAAGTTGGATTTTTTTTTTATTTGAGGAAATTAAATATTTAAATGAATTTAATAATACTTTTTTCGCATGTTGATTTCAAACGAACATGCAAGTTGAGGTTATGTACGTATAAAGTTTGTTTGCTTTACAAGACAGCATTCATTTTCCCACATTCTGCATTCTTTTTTGTTGATCAACCAAAAATTGAAAGTTAGAGAATCCACTGTATTTATTTACCCTTAATAAATGTATTTTGCTATAGTATATTGCCCAAAACCCTGAAACTCTGAATGCTCAAGGCATAATCGAAAATTATTCATGTATTCCAAAATCCGAAATGCTGCTAGTCCTGAGGATTTCGGATAAAGGATTGATCACATGTTAATGAGGTTCAACTGTAGATATACATAATAGTATACACACAAGTACTGTACATTTTTAAGCATACAGTATTCCTAAATTCAATATGTGAGAAGCTTGTAACCTGTACCAAATAACATACCATAATAAACATACCATAATAATTACAGTGATACTAAAACTTTATATTAAAATAATTTGATACCCAAGTAAAAATGTTATTTGAATTCAAACTACAGTAGAATGTTTTTTTTTTTACTCTAACCCTTTTATTACCAGCTTTTTCTTCAAGGTACGTATGTAAAAAAAATGCCATAATATCTTTCAGAAATGTGCAGTTATTTATTAAAAATTTTATTACTTGATACCAATCTAAGTAATTAAGTTGAAAAAGCTGTACTGGCAATTTAAAGGTTCCATTAATGCATTGCAATTGTAAACGTGTTTTCTTCTAGAAAAATTTATTTGAAAAAAATCCTGAAAATTATATTTTAAAAAAGAGCCAATATGTCGGCCTCTAGCATTTTTTTGCACAGGCAATGAATGCCAATATTTTGACTCTTGGCACAAAAGGGTTAAAGATTTTCCAAATCCGTCAAATTGAATTATAAAATTGTAGATCAGCCAGTGTTAATTTTGCACACAACCTCATTTTTCTTAGTGTATTGCCATAGTTGACTAAAAATATGAACCTTTCCTTAGATAAATATCAACAACTGACTACATAAACAGCTTATCTTCCAGTATTGGAACAACCGAGGTACAGTAGATGTATATATGTGTTTGCAAACCAACTGCAGCTTATGTTGTAGCTCAGTTGTTGGTAGGAACTGTGTTGTTGTAACCCTTATGTGCGAGAGTGTGATATAGGACATGGAGAGACATGTGCATGTGTGTTGTTTGCCAGCAGAGGCACGGAACCCCGTGATAGACAGGCTGACGGGACAGCTGGCCAACCAGAACAACTTCCGCAACCAGAGCTACTACCAGGTTAGTCTGCAATGCACTATCTTCCATCTGCCTGTAGAGTCAACACTGGTCAGTGTTATCTCTTCTTGGCTGGTTTGTGGTACAGATGATCTCTGATTTTACGAATACAGTAAACCCTCGTTTTATCGGACCTTCATTCAGCGGACTTTATATTTAACGGACGAAATCTGCTGGCGATACAAAATTATTCCACCGTCGGTTCTCCTTGTCACATGCAGCACAAGACCTACCTGGTTATTGTGCTTTGGTGAGTGACATCAGGCACGCACATGGATAGCCACGTAAGACTGTAGGCAGAGCTATTTTTAATCTCTCATCAGGGCATGTGCCTTGTCCGGGCGAGAATGATTGTCTACCAAAATTTTTTATGGAACTGTAAAATCAACAGCAAAAGACCAGCCTGGTAATTGTGCTTTGGTGAGTGACTTCAGGCATGCGCACAGATAGCCCATAAGACAGTAAGCAGAGCTAGTCGGTCATCGGTGTTTAGTCGGTCATCTGTGTTTTGACGTGTCTGGGCAAGAACGACTGTTGTGTCTACTTGAATTTTTTACGCAGTTTATGTATGTGCGTGATAAAGAGTGTGTGGTTTTTTTTTTTTATGAAATGGCGTCTGACACATGACAGAAAGGAAAGAGAATAGCTTTTATACCAAGCAAAAAATTGAACTAATAGAAAAGTTAAGAGGCCGGTGTTTTGGTAGCAAAGTTGTTTGATGATTATGGTGTTCAGAAACAAACTGAGGCGGACATTAGTAAAGCAAAAGACAAGTTAAAGACTAGTTATGTGTTGAAATATGATACTGAACAAAAAAATTTTGGCACTGTTGGTCCCAGGAAACTCGTGAAACTTGCTGCGGCATCTTCGTTTGACGAGGCAGTGTATATTCAACAACGCTCGAGTGGTGTAAATGTGCGTGGTGTAGAGATAAAATCTGCTGCGGACAATTTAGCGCAACACATGCCTTTCTCACGCTCTGCATGTCTGTCCCTTTCCCTTCAGAAATTCTCAAGGATGGCGGCTTGATTATTATGTCACAGACATGGTATACGATACTGCGTCGCAATGCAAACAGCTGTAGTTTAGATGGAAATTTTTTATTTGTTATATATTTAGTAAATAAATACTTTACTGTGAAATACAAAGCAGTAGCTAAGTTCATGTGTCACATGTTACCACGCAACCTAACATGAAACCAAGCTGATAGCAAGCTTCCTTCTATCCCTCTCCTACTCTTCCACCGCCTACCACCCTTGGTTATCTCTATGAGCGGACAGTGGCGCACGCTTGTCTTTCTACTCCTGCCAGTCATCACAAATCTCCCCCCTCGCCCACTTCCAGCGATTTGAAGACAACAAACACGCGGTATTGCCACGCGTATCACACTGCTATATATCTATCGGCTCGTTGTGTATTTCCATGTGCCGATTTTGGTACTTCGCGATTTACCGGACATTCTGATTTACCGGACCACACCTCCCCTCAATTAGTCCGGTAAAACGAGGGTTTACTGTACTGGATTTTACGAAGTAGCAGAATTTTTACAAGGCCGTCCTTGTGCGCCGTACTGCCTAACACCCATTTTATAAGTACTAATTGAAGTTACTGTAGCAGAAACCGTTTGAGCCAGCCTTTTCCCAAATGTGGTACAACCACTTGTAACTAGGTGCTTGTCCAATGAAGCTATAGAGCATCTTTTTACTTCTCATAGCTGGTGTACACAGAGGCTGAAATATTGCCTGATATAACATTTATAACTGAGGAAGAATATGTCCTTGGTTACTGTTTGGCCTGCAGATTTATTTGGCAGTGCCATAGACTGATGGGTTTTTGACGATGACGTAGGAATGGAGTGGGCTGGGTTGAGCCAGCAAAAGTTGTTAACGTGAGGTTCTGATGTTAAATTGAATTTCTATCAACACCAACCTCACCCAGCATATGCCTGGTCATGAAGGGCAGGCAAAATGATATGTCTGGAACTACTGTGTGTCGAGCAGGAATTAACTTAATGGTGTCATAATTTATTGATGCTGAAGAGAAGACACTGCTCGTGTCTGAACTTCTTTTGACTGACTTTAAGGTGGGTAAACCAAATCTAAGGAACATTTCCTTCGATTCGTCATGATATTCATACTGGATTTGTGCAACCGACTAAAGTGTACCGTATACTGTAGCAGACCTGCCAACCTTTCCGATTTTTTCCGGAAGTCTTCCGAATATTAACTGCTCTTTACTATTTTCCAAAAGTATGTGAATTCTTCAGATTTTTAGAAAAATCTGAATTTTTTCGATAAATCGATTTTACATTCATATCTTTAGATGTATCGATGTATAGCGCCTTGGGCTTGTGATGATCGATTGTGTGTTTCGATTACACAGTTGTACAGCGAGTGGCATCGTTTGCTTTTTCAACAGTCTGTGAAGAAAGTTTTGCGGTGTGGTTTTGTTGCTAACTGACTTTTTTTTTCCCCCGGTATGAAAGCAGTACCTGATTTGGTTTACGATATACCAAGTTATTGCGTATTAAAACGGGCGAAGTAGTTTGCATAATATGAGTTTCCCTCACCTCATTTACGCCTTATTTCAGGTTATGAATTGCAAACCGTCGGTGTTACGTTTTCAAAAATGAGTAGGCCTACCGGTATGAAGAAACAATATTATTACCAGACATTCCATGGTATCTACATACAGTACAGAGTTTCAGTGTATTGTGAAGTCCGACAAAGGGGAAAGGTTTGGCTTTTGTAAGGTATGCAGATGCGACGTTAACATATTGTGTGGCGGCAAAAGTGACATCAGCGTACATATCAAAAGTGCGAAGCATGTGTCTCGTGTAAAATGCCAAGAAGGTAACCTAAAACTTTCGAGATTTTTTTGTTAAACTTGGGAGTGCAGATCTATACGTCACGCGAGCAGAGTGTTTATTTACTTTGTTTTTGATAGAACATAAAATTCCTCTTGCAGCTGCAGATCATGCAGGTGAGCTTGTGAAAAAAATGTTTCCAGGCTCGGAAATCGCAAAGAAATATGGATGTGCGCAAACCAAAACTTCTGCAATTGTGAAAGAAATGGCTTCGGATGCAAAATCCTGAGTAGTGCAGTGCTTTAAGAATGTGTCGTTTTCAGTTGCGACTGATGGTAGCAATGATACCAATTTTAGCCAAAATTAGTGGTGGTGATGGCATTTTGAAGTACGATAGAATTTGTAGAATAATGCTGCCAATACGTTCCATTCCACACAGCAACGCAGAATGCGAGAGAATTTTCAGCTTGGTGAAAAAGAACAGAACTCAGTTTAGAGCCTCCATGTCCAGTGACACTTTAGAGCTACTTTCCAATACTTATACATATTTTATTAATGGCTTGTTGGGTAATTTGTTTATTTAGTTGACGCAAAATTTGTCACGTGAGTTTCACGCAAAATTTTAACTTTTTGTAAATGTCTTTGTAGTGTGCCTAGGAATGCCACCCTATCATTATTTTTGTTTGCGTGATGCTGCTATCTTAAGTCAAGGTTGCAACTCTCGACATACCAGGAGCAGAGTACAATTGGCCTTGGAATGGTAATGTGCATAATTTCAATTATGTGCTTTTGTCACCCTGGCTTAATCTTAGTGCTCAGCAAGACCAGAGACAACACCCAATATAAATTAATGATCCTTTGATATAATTCCTAATCCACTGTCTCTAAAAGAACTTTTTCATGTATGTTGTATGTATTAATCGAAACCCAAGTATGTAAAACTTGCTTAACGAGCACTGTTGCTAAAACTAAGTAAATAGCAAATATAGAATATGATTAATAGTCGTGAGCCGTGAGTCAATTTCACTATTGGTAACTAAACAAAACTACTGCTCGGGGTGCAAGAATAAAAGAATAAGGTGCATAATTATGTTTCAATGTAACATTGTTTCAGTTATTGTATGTGTAACAGAAATAACCATAAGAATAAAAGTACTAAATTCCACATCAGTATTAAATTTCATGATATACTAATAGTGTTTGGACTCATTTGAATTAGCATGTGGTTTTATGAAATTTATTTAAGTAACATTTTTGTGTAAAATCATTGTAACTCCGTTTATTTAAATTTTTTTTTTGTGCTCAAGAATGTTAAGGTATGGGGATTAGTGGTCAGACAGGCTGGAAGAGGGGGACAATGAGCAAAGGATGTTGGGTAGTTTCTAAGGAAGTAAGCGCTGAATATTTATGTTTAAGTTCTGTTATTCACTATAGTATTTTTACATGTAATGAAAAACGTAAGTCCCGTTGATAAATATCTGGAACATAAAACAATTGGAATATCTTTAGTCTGGCACCCAAAATAAATTGTTTCTCTACCGAGAACATTCCCGTAAGTACACCATCTTGTTTTCCATAATTCCGTGGCTGTGAACCCCGTTTTGGGCAGCACCTTTGCGACAGATGACCAGGCCTCTGCCTTAATTTTGTGTTAGCTTCCTTAAATGAAACATTGTGCTGCAGCAGCTGTGCGAGTGAGCGGGCGAGTAAGGAGATGTAGCTGTAGAAAAGTTTTTCTGAATTTCTTAGTAGTTTGAAATCATGTTACAATTTACTGCATGTATGTTTTGTAAGGTGGCCTTAAGAGAGACTTTATTAATGAGACCTTGAAGTGTGGAAGCCTTAATAATTAACCTTGGGATGTGCATCATGCCTCGCCCGAGTCTCTCGACAAGTTCCTGAATTGGCATGCAGTCTTCCTTGCTGATAACTTATCTCTGCGAGTTATTCTGTGGTGACACTCATGTTATTGCAGAAAATAAAGATAAAAGCGTATGTTATGTACCTATGCACATTTTCAGATTCTGTACAGATTCGTTCACATCTTTAATTGTCTGCATAAGCACACATTTTTGATGTTTTCAGCTTCAGTAAAATAAGGTTTAAATATTAGAGCAGGAAAATGTGTGTATACACATGTAATGTTCTTTAAATGCTATTTGTAAGCAGATGTTACTCATACATGCTGAGCAGGTTTTGAACAAATTTGCTTGCCAAATGTCTGCACACTGCTAGGTAGCCTGTTCAGGCTGTGACTGTGACATGAATATTTTCATAATGTGCCCTTGAGTGGGAAAAGAGTGGATTTAAGAACATGATGCGGTACGGTACCGGTACACAGTACAGCCCCAGCCTATGCCGTTCAAAAGACAACCCTACAAAGAAGACCGCTGCCAATTCCAGTGCGGCGCGTGACGAATGCGAGGGCGACCCAGAACTACGGCGCAGCGCCTCCTCTATTTGGATCTCTGGAGCAGGTGGCAAAGGTCCCTGACAGTGCGTGCACAGATTCTATTCGATGAAGGGTGCTTGATCGCGAACCTCAACCTTTCAGGAGCTCTTAAAAGAGCCGGGGCTGTCATTAATGTGACGTCAACTCACCTGGATGTACTGCCCTCTGCGTGCCTTATATACCCGCGCGCAGGCCTGGGGTGGGTAGGGAAGGGATAGGTGCAGTCTCAAGGCTCCTCACCTCTCAGGGGTGGAGGTGTGCAGATAGGGTGCGTGTCATCCGCGAAGGGATGGCTGGGATGCCTGTCCTAGTGGGTGAGCTGCATAGTGTGTTGTGTTGGCGGTGCACGCTTAAGGGCAGTCCTACTGACGACTCAGGTTAAGCGTAGACGAGGCAGTAAGTGGGAAGTGCAGCGCGCACAGGCATGAGGCAGTGAGGGGGCAAATTGGAGCGAATGTGATTGTGGCGCGTCAAACATAGTTTTGCATAGATTTTTTTAGCTGGGACCACAACAGTTTATCTTTAAAACAATCTGTGGACTAATGTGAGTTTGTTTCAGTTGTGATTTACCCTACTTTTTTTACAAAGCAATACTGTAATAATGTGTCTGCCAGATACCATATCCATTACTAATATATATTTTAAATAGGTTAGATACTGCCATTTAGTATCTGTATTTGTACACTTTTACTTTTATTTCTATTAATGTTTGTTTACATTAGTATCTTATTCCTTTATGTTATTTGCATTAAATTGAGAGCCAAACTTGGTTTTAAATTTAGCATTGTACTTTTTCAATTCTCTTATATTGTAAATATGTTGTACATTCTTTGAGCACTTATATAGTAATATAGTGAGTGTAGTTGTATTACACTGTATTTGTGTAATGCAAGAAATGTGTGTGTGTGTGTGATGGCAGGCAACGCGGGAGGTGTGGAATACGACAGTGCCAATAAGTGGGAGTGGAGGCGGGGGCAATGTGCTGACAAGCCCGACTGTGAATCTTCCCTCGGAGGAGATGGTGCTAATAGAAGAGGAGAGGCTAGCACAGCCAGCATTGCTGCCCAGCCACAGGTGACCACAACTACGATCAAAGCACCAGCCTCTAGTCAGACTTGATGCACGCAGTTCACTCACTTCAGTTTGACCTTGTTGTAGGCCAGGGAGACCACCGGGGGAGATATCCCAACAAGCCAGAGGTCAGCCCGTACCTTCAGACTACAGTGGCAGCTCCCATGGAGCAGACGCAACTTACGCTAGTCAGTAAGTAGCTCCCACCATGGATCCCTGCAGACAGTTACTGTACATACAAGAGCATAAAACATATAACTAGGGATGGGTCGATTCCTAATTTTTTCGATTCCGATTCTGATCCTGAAATTTCTTTCAATTCCGATTTCGATTCCGATTCCCATCCAAAAAAATGTTTTTCTTACATTTTAGGTAATTAAATATTTTTTATGATGTTGATGAGTTGATATAGGTACTTCACTGCTATTTATTATTTTAGGATAGAAGCGGAGTATTGTAATTTAAAGTGAAATGCATAATAAAACAAACTGACAAATCTATAAGAATGTGATTGTTC
>PNEQ01093604.1:0-33220 GCA_003012365.1 Medauroidea extradentata | reverse complement strand
GGCGATGACCCCAGTGCAGTGCCCCCGACTTGTGGAAACATAACCGCCCGGGTTTTCGGTTAAATCTCCACGACCAGTAGCAATCCACAAGGACCATGCCAAAACACGAAATATAAAACCAATAAAATTATGAAATTTCGAATTTACCGAAAATTTGGACAAAAAATTA
Source organism: Medauroidea extradentata (assembly GCA_003012365.1). Classification (NCBI taxonomy): domain Eukaryota; kingdom Metazoa; phylum Arthropoda; class Insecta; order Phasmatodea; family Phasmatidae; genus Medauroidea; species Medauroidea extradentata. The sequence goes on along the minus strand of PNEQ01093604.1, from coordinate 33,051 downwards.
GGGCCTCATAAAAATCAAACGTAACAATATATGATTGGGTGATATACGTCTGACACAACGTAGCTGTCCGCAGATCAATAACAGGCATCACATACTACGATAGCGGGATTATTATTGGCTCAGTGAAACAGTGCAACAGCTCTACGTACAAGACAAAGCCAGTATTAATCTAATATGCTGAAAGTATGTTTAAACCCAACAAACAGTCAAGTTATCCTGTGATAAACCATAATCTCTAATTATGCCAAGAACCACGAAGCAGAAATGCTGATGTGCCGATAAGGCATAGAAACCAATTGTTACAAAATTATTTTCACAAAAAAAAAACACTGGTTCTACACATGATGGCTTGAGATCAATGGAATCGCATATTAACGGTATGTACGATGCAGTTAAGCCGACTCTGCTGTCAGAAATAACGCGAATTTTGAAGATCCCATGTTATAGGCTCAAAGGTATCCCCGGGGTGTTTAATGAACTCTGAAGCCACGCGTGAAGTAATTTTCCATCTGCATGCTTAGTCATGGTGGGACTCTATTTCCAAACAATTTTTTTTCCCTCTCGATGTGAAAGTGTGTTAACGTCAGTTGCAGTTACCATTCACTTTACGGTCATTCCTCCAGCCCCAGTGTAAGTAACCTTACCACAACTTGGAGCAGAGGGCAACGTCTGGTTAAAAATATATTACGTGTCAGAGGCCTAGAGGCACCGGTGTGTTAAGGGCGTTCCAGCCACACGTACTGGGTTTACGACAGCTTCTAAGCACAAGGCATTGATGTACAGTATTTCCGTTTTTCCTGTACTGCAGTTTCTGTGATAACCCTATAATTTTATAGCGTAATTATTAGTTACCGAAAAAATCCGCGGCTTGACTAACATATGCCATGATCCAAGAATATCTGAAAACTCATGCAGACAACAGAAGGTCATTGGCTACTCAATGACACAGTGCTATCACATTATTGGATCTACTTTTAGTTAGATATTTATTATTGGCACAGCACCCTCAAAAATTAGTCAAGAGCCAACTCCAAAAGCTACATATATTCTGTCGTTTAAATCAGCTTGTCCCCAAACAATACGCTAATAATTCTGGTTCGTAGTAATAATAAAGACTTAAGGACTTTCAGTGTCCTACCGAAATGCCCGTCTTGACTGTTATTGCCTTCACGAAATGAAAATTAGAAATATAACAAGTGTACGAAAGCCATTATTCCGACACAAAAACATTTATAGACTAAATGTTATCCGTGCGCAAAGTTGCATGGTTGTTAACTTAAGATATACGACTGAGACTGTGCACGTTGTTTGCCAGACCCGAGCCGTTATTTCACTTTTGGAGACTCAGAAGCGAATAAGTTATAAGGGTGACTTCGACGCACGCACCACTACGCGTTAAGCAATAAACTAGTGTCAAAAATTTCCTCCAGTCGTTTTTAATAAAATAAAGCGGTTTCTTAGTAACTTTGTTGATTGAAAATCTGTAGCACCTTATATTTCAATGTTTCGTGTGGTTTTAAATCCCGTTTGTAGCTGTTTTAGACGGCTTCGGAAACTGTCAACTTTGACACTCCTAAAGAAACTACTTTTTAAGCATTGTAGACGATTATTTCTGTGTCTGTCGACATTATAAGTTTCAGAATGAACTTGAAATATACATTCCACATTTTAGTCTTCCATTGCATAATATTAAAGGGGAAGTCCACCAACAATTTTAATTATTTAAATAGTTTTAATTGCCCATGAGAAGCGGTCGAAATATACTTAAGGAGGGTTCGTACGGTCCTTAGTAGTCCTTAAACAGTCCTTAATTTTTAATATTCGTTTAAGGGCCCTTAAAAGCTCTTATTTTATCAGATGGTCCTTAAAAGACCTTATTTTTGTAAATGTTTCAAACTTGTTTTTGTATAACTATATTTACTCCGTGACGTACTACACACTTATTGTTACGACTGTTTGGGCAAAAATACAGGGGATACATAAGATAATTTAGATTTTTTTTTTGTTCGTGAGACATGGACACACTTTTACGCTCCTGAGACAAAGAACCGCTTTTATGCTCCGATACAAAACCCACTACTATGTTCCCGAGACAGAGAACCACTTTAATGCTGCTGAGACAACGAACCATTTTCAGGCTACAGAAAAATATTTTTACTCCGAATTCATACGTGAAAATATAGTGTGTGTAAGGTACGTGAGAGCGTAATATACGGGAGTAAAGACATTATTTATACTTTTAACATATTTTTTAAAGAATATTTTGGAATTAACAGTGTTGATAGTATGTATATAATTGCAAAATATATTTGATCTTCAGTTGTTTTGGTTCAGTATGTACATGCTGCGTTGATAAACATGCTAGAATTCACCAATATTTATGGCATACAGTACCGTACAACTTTGGATCTCTTACGTATCTACGGAGGTTTTGGTACCCATTACGAAATTAGTTTATTTGGGTACCGTATGCGAATCAGACAAATCTTTGGTTGCCAACCCTGCACCGTGCATTAATTGTTAGTAGTGCTATCAGACTAATAACGTTGTTTTTTTGTGAGAGTCTTACTTTTTTCCATCGAACTTTTTATAGAACGTTACATTTTCTTTTTGTTGGGAAAAATATTTTCAGTCCTTAAAAATAGTATTTAAAAATAAAGTCCTTAGAAGTCCTTATTTTTCTTTACACCAAGGGAGTACGAACCATATAAATTATTCGGAACAGAGTGAACCTGTCATTCGCTGTGCTCACAGTCAAATGTTTCCCCTCGGGGCTTGCATACCTGTCTGAATGCACAATGTCGTCACACATCGTGCGAGGGAACTAAGTGGCGGTCTCCCTCTGTCGCAACTCGCTATGAAAGTAGCCGTCTGTCTTTCTAAAGTTGCGCCTTATCCACGCTTCTCGGCGGGGTACCTGTCGTGCTGTTGCAATAACGCACAGCATTATGGGTCGCGCGCACCGGTTTCTGCTCCTTAAAGGCATTCTCTCAAGCATCTGAACGACCTCCCGGGTGAAACCAGTTTTTGTGGACTAACACGTGACAAGATTAAGCACATAGGCCGAGTTTCTCGGCTCCCCGAGAGAATTATTTAAAAACAGAACTAACGAGAGCTATAACGAACAATTGTTCTGTAACTTCGTTGCAAACTGGTTTTATATGTAAAGTAATTTCTCGAGATAAACGCTCTAAAGCAATTAGCTAATTCATCAGTAAATAAAAAGGACATTTCGTCAATTAGCTGTATTTTGTCTCGACAAAATCACAGTACGTGGTTCATGCCAGTAATAACCAAATTACAGAGTGGTTTTACGTTATCGGCTTCTTTTTATGTTTTTAAAAAATTGTTATTATCAACATTGTAAACAATTGGGCACAGGCCCTTCATAAAAGACCTGGTTTCCAACACTTTCCTATTTCAAATTATTCCTATGAAACCAATAAAAGTTCTGGTTTTTCGACGCTGTCAATTGGTATAGTATATATATTTTTTTAAATTCAGGCTGTGCTTAGCCCGTTTCTCAACTGGTAATCCAGAAGTCAATGATTAGGCCTACACTCGCACGCTTTCATATACTTTGTATTTACAAGCTTCGTTGCTTACCTGACCATCAAACACGACATATTGTATCCAATCAACGCAAATGTTAATTATGTGTGTTAGATGCTTCAAAACTAGGAATTTTCAGGCACGCTATAATAATTTACACCGGGAAGTGAATTGATGTTGGTGTTAGCATGTGGCTTCGAACAGCACCTACCATTTTTTCGTACGGACTTGAACGAGTATACACACGATAATACGTTAAGTGGTTAAAGTAATACGTAGTGCCACGCGACCATTTTGTTTGCTGAATGCTAGGTAGTGTCACGTGACCGTTTTATTTACTATAATTGCCGATTGAATCAAGGCTTTACATGTTACTACCTGTGAACTTCGTGCTTGATTGTGTTTGGTGACATTTAGGGACCCCTGTTTTTCGCGAAAAGAATTTTGCACCATCTGCAATTCTGCTTAGTGGTCAGTGATTGGATATCATGAGCATTGGAATTCTACCGGCAAATCACGGACGTGTGGTGTTGCAGGAACGTTATTGTATTTGGCTCAGTCAAATGAGATACGGCTCTCCACATAGACACTCTGTCAATAAACATGAAGCAGAACTGCAGATGTGCACGTAAGGCACTGAAACAAACTGGGGCAAAATTCCTTTTCGCGAAAAACAGGGATCCCTGGTGATTATTAATCCGCAAGATGAATGTTGTAACTGTACAACAGACTATTTAGGAATACGTAAATGAAAAAGCCAGTAGGACAGCGAACTCAGTCACACACACCAGCAAAATGGCTTCCATGGTCAGCAGCATGGCGGATACACCTATAGCCAATCAGCGTATGGCGGCTGCCCTGCTAGCCGGCAGCCAGGACAATTGGAAACATGCCGTAAAATGCATAAACCAAAAAGAAACGAGGATTGAATTAACAACCTCGGACAGCCTATGAGCGATGAAGTTCGCCCGTATCAAATGAGCCGCCATGTCATTTTATGTCTGTGTTACTATACAGTTTGTGCTTCTGCTTTTGGCCGGCAGTTTGTGTGGTACGCCCGAAGGACTTGGTTCAACCATAGGTAGAGGCACGATTATTTCGCGTATTGATTCTAGGTCAGGTTGAATGCCAATAATGTATACTTCACTGCTCCTTCTGTGATTAGGCGACACCTGTTTTAACACATATTTGACGATTGCAAGCCAGTAATAAATAAGGAAACAAGTCGTGGTGGTAACACGTGTTACGGTTAGAAGCCAATGTATATTTGACTTTGGCCAGCGTGTGTATAGGTCAGAGAAGTCTAGGCTGTTGCCAGATGAATACGCGAAATACTCGTGCCTCTAACCATAGGTTAACTATAAACTACGAACTCCGGCGCAGAAAGATACGAAGGCCTGGAGCTTATGATATCACGGAGTGTTTTCGGGCGAGCATAGGCCAATGGAATCTAGCCTGTTGTCAAATAATAACGCGAAATTTTGCAGGTCTCGACTAATGACACTGAGATCGCGCTCAGAAATTATTCGTAAAATATCAGCAAATTAAACATACGCCCACATTACGTACATGTAGTCTAGGGTGGGGAGGAAGCGAAGAAATCGCGACATATTTCCGAAAAAAAAAAAAAAAAACGTGTCAAAAGAGTCAGTTTCCCTCCTACGTGTTGTTTATTTGTTTTCCTTTGCCTAATTTTGTTTCACGACCGAAAATTTCCAAAGTACCACAATGGAAACATAGCTATTCATCGTACCTTTCAATAAATGTATAAGAAGTGAACTAGGAACTCATAATTACGGTTTTTTTATATATGTAAACAAAATTGATAATTTTTTTTAACTTACATAAAAAATGCATAATTATTAATTCATAGTTCACTCCTTATACACCAACTGAAATGCAATTCGATTGCTATATTTTCATTGCGGTACTTTTGGAATTTTTTGTCGTGAAACAAAACTAGGCAAAGAAAACAAATAAGTCAACACGTATGAGGGAGACTGACTCTCAAGCCCGCTGACCGAAATATATTTTCCTGCGCAACGACAAAGGCCGCGACTCGCCGAGCAGCCTGTACCTCAGCGTGCCACCTGGGTCGCGGCTTGTTCTACGGCCTGTACGCACCGGCACTGATGCGAAAGGCACTTGTGCAGCTGAGCAGGTGAAAGACCGACCTTCGTCACGACTAGACGGTCCTTGCTGGAGAAAACAGGTTGTGCAGGAGAGGGGATATAGTGGGTAGTACAACAACAATGAGTTGGGTAACCTGGCCAAGGACACTGCGCTACAGACACACTTTCTAATCAGTTATCTTCCTGGTGGGGGACGAATATTTTAGCGCCGTAGACGATACATAGGGCCAAGAGTTTGTCGCGGAATGTTTTTTGCACAGTTTTCCTTCAATTCCTTAAGGGTGCGGTCTACCGCAGTTTTCATCACCATGTTTTTGTTTTTATATTTGTACCAGTTATTTTTTTTTCTTGTTTTAGACACGAATTGTGACTAAATTTTTCTCTTATAAATTTTTTTTATCTTTCATAGTTTTTGCGTAATGGCTCGTTAAAGCCAAAATTTGCATTTTTCCGTTTTAAGGAAGACACTAAAACGAACTCAATTACCAAACTGAAAAAATTCACAGTGAATAACGATATGATAAGCTACAAATTCAGCTATGTTAAACCACAAAATACAATATTTTTGTATTTAAAAAAATTGAATTTTTCACATTTTTATTTTAAATTTCAGCATTTTTATTTAAATACAAAAAAAAATTGTATTCTAGATTTTTATGAACGGGACATAGTAGCCTGCAATATCTTTATCCACTGTGAATTTTTTCAGTTTGGTACGTCAGTCGGTTTTAGTGTAATCCTTAAAACGGAATCATGCAAATTTTGACTTTAACAAGCCAATATGCGTAAACTATGAGAGATAAAAAAAAATTTCATAAGAGCCAAATTTAGACAAATTATGTGTCTGAAATAATAAAAAGAAAACATCTGGTACAAATAAAAATAAATAAAAACGTGGTGATGAAAATAGCGGTAGATCGCGTCTTTAAGTGCGCTGCCTACCTTGAAGCCCCATTATATTAAGTTGTGGGAAAATCAGTTAATTTTGTGCGTTTTTTTTACCATATATATCTACGAGTATAAACTTACGTGAACATTAGCAGCTGCAGCTGTCTTCTGGTTATTGGCTGCGTGTCTTTGTGATGTGGCATTTCTCAGTTGACTGCGCCAATCAGGACAATTGTTATAGGCTGTTCACTATAAACTAAGCACTCAGCGGAACTTGTAATTAATTCAAAGTATGTATTACTGGGCCAATATACGTTAACTATTGAGTGTGTTGAAACGCTTACACAGGTTTTTATTTACATGGATGTTTTCACATTGAAAATAGTAAAGATGGCTGCAAAACGGCTGGAAGAAAACTTTATACAGTGCTCAATTTATCGTGAATGGCCTATACCGCGATACCAAAAAGACTGTGGTTTGTAGTTTGAAATGAAAGACTCATAAGAGCTTATATCATCCAGTCGCTGAAGAGGACCAGGGCTAAAGGTGTTCCTACGAAGTATTAGCGAATAAAAATGCAAACTGCCCATTAATAAACACAGGCATGTTTTGCTACGTAATTTTTTCTAACTCGTTAGTCGCATTGGCTGCGCAGAAGGACGGGAATGTGAAATGGGCGTGGTCAGTAACTACGCGAAAGATATGCTGCAAGCTATACCACGGGAATAAGGTTAATTAAGCCGCAGATGGCTAGTTAGGTTTTCTAACAAGGAACATAGGCGAAAAGAAATTTAAGTACGTTATTTAATAACACCGAGTGTTAAACTCAGAGGTCAGCATTAAAAAATGTATTTTCTCAGCTGCCCATTTTTATTATGTCCAGGAAGTGTGTCTAGTGTGTCACATATATGCCCTACTTCTGTACACAAAGCTGCTAAAATGTTTTTTATGTACAACTGTACAAGGCTATTAGAAACATTTATACGAGTTTTCTTTTGTGGGCGTAACAAGGTTAATTCGGAATGGATAACTTGATAAACTGAATAATAGGGTTATTTTTTATTTGGATAATGAAAATTTAAAGTTGTATTGATGTTATACAGTAAAAAATTAGATCATTTTTTCTGTGTTTATCTATCCTGGCTACCGTTATTTAGATTACAAGCGTGCGTGTTCTAGCCACTCGCTGACACTAACGCAACTAACGGCGAAATTCACCTACAATTTTTAACACTCCCATACATAGGTGATTAACATTTACAATTAATTTTTACAGTGTAGTTTTACTTGTGCAACAGTACTGTTGAGGAAGTGTTTTACAGTACAAAATTTTAATGAGTTTCATAGGCTTACACTGGTGCAGCGAAAATAAGTGGGTCTAAACAACCACATTGTATTTTATTGACCCCACATACGTAAATTTTGAGAGTGGTGGAACGTTTACACTGGTTTTTAGTTACATTGAAGTTTTCATATTGAAAAAAATAAAAGTAAATATGGTTGTAAAATGGCTGAAAGAAAACTTTAGCCTAGGCAGTGCTAAGGTTAATTCTACTACAGGTTAGAAAGCTCTATGTTTAAAGTTTGTCACAGATAAAAATTCTGCCGCTTGAACTCTGTTATTGTTAAGGGGTGATAACTGACCAATCACAGAGCTTTCCTGAATTTTAAGTTACATAAAATTGATAATTTAAAACACGAAAATGGTTTATTTCCATTTAAAATTAAGTTAAATGACTCCCGTCATTTCCAAGCCTGTTTAAATTTAATTTTACTACATTTCCATATTTTTTTGGTCCACATACGATGGCAGAGAAACTTGCGGCAGAAATGTTCTCTTTGCCAAATCCTATATGAAAACACATTTTCTTTCTAACCTGTAGTATAATTAACCATAGCAGTGCTCACTTAATCGTCAACAGCCTTTGCCTATTTATCGCTAGTGACAGTAAAGCGTAGATTGGAAGATACGTGGGAGGCTGTGAAGGCTGGGAGAGGAAGATATGAGTAGGGAAGTGTTACATGCGCAAATAATAGCAAACGACTGTTCGTTGTCCCTGTCTGCTGTTTACATCGGCGCCTTTCGAAATTCCACTGGTGAGCCGTTTGCCTTGGCACCGTGCCTCGGAGAGTGAATAGGCGTTTTTCTGTGATGAATGAGTGCACTCAAACATATTCTACACAGAACACAGTATAACTCAAGAGCATTCTGGTCATTACATACTTGTAAACTATTTCTATAGCCACCTTCTGTCCTCCTAAATCATGAAATACTAAGCTTCGTGCTAAGAAATGACTTCCATGGTTGAATTTAAAAAAGAAATAGAGTTCGAAGGTACTATGCATTTAAATTTCAACTGCGAAAAAAATTTAAAATTTAATAACAATACATTGTAGTAGGTCTTTGAATTGGATTTTCATAATGTTAACAACATGGCCACTACTATTAACGTATGTTCACATAATGCAGACAAAGAAGAATGTTAACCAAATATTAGTCTATTAAGTTTTACTTACACTCAATACAACATTAAAGGGAAGCTACAGGTACACAATATTTAGGAATGCAGAACTGAAGTAGCCGTAGGTCGGCTAACTCAGTCAAACACGACAGTAAAATGGCTTCGCTGGCAAGCAACATGGTGGAATTGTCTACCGCCAATCAGCGTAAGGCGGCTGTCCTGCTAGCCAAAAGAAAACCTGCCGTAACTTGCAGGAGCCAATAAGCGGTGAAGTATCAAATGAGCTGCCAGGTCTTTTCACGTCTGTATTACTATTTAATCTGTGACTCTGTGTATAAGGGAGGTAATAAGGAGCCTACAGCACTGCTTGTAATTAAGATGGATGGGATGAAAGTGTAGCAGGATTGTAACTACACACCGGTCCATACACGGCCGGACGTCAGCAATTGCTCTCTCGCCCGTGGCCCAACGAGGTAATGAAGACTAACTGCCTAAATGCACAATCCATCCATCACAGCACATCACACGTCCAGCGACGCCGCCCTCGTGTAAACACTTTGCAACGATGGGGACAGTTCAAGCAATTATCTGCCTTAAAAAGCTCTTCCATAGATGTCTTCTAGTACTGTAGCCGGCAGATGTATGCGAATGTTTGAGCGCGGCGAAGCGACACAAGAGGGGATGAGATGCGCGCGCAGGTCTGATCACGCTATAGGCTGTTTCACAAACATCAACTGCTAGCGTATTTTCTGTTACTCGAGCTCTCTTAACGAATGTTTTTAGGTCCACGTGTATTCAGCCAGGCTGTTATGTTGCCGTTCTGCTTCAGACCTGTCAATGACGATCTACTGCCTTGAAAGTAGGCGGGGACTTGCATGCACAGACATGCGCCGGTTACAGTAGAAGGCCTATAATTAGGGACCCCTATTTTTCGCGAAAAGAATTTGGCTCACTTTGCTTCGGTGCCTTACGTGCACATCTGCAGTTCTGCTTCGTGGTCAATGATTGGATATTTTATCTCTCTCTCTCGCTGTGAGATTCTACCGGCATCCAACTAAAGGGTATTTTACTTTGAGCTCTCCTATGGCATGGCCTTCCGTGATTCGTTTGCCTGTCCTGCATATCGTGTGAAATACCATAGAGCTCTAAACGCTATTAAAAGAACCCTTCTTGACAGGGTTGCCTCATCGACGGTCGCGTTCCTAACAAGCTTGCAATCACGGAGTTCAAATAGGAAATAAATTTTTACAAAAAAGTACATCTCAGTAATACTTTTTAAAAAAATAACTCATTGAAACAAAAAAAAAAAAATATATTCATGAAACTTCATAAGGAATATTGCAAAGGAAGAGAAATATTATTCACATTTTCTTAATTTCCTATTTCAACGATATATTAGATACTCCTATTTATAACAAGGACCCCTGATTTTCGCTAAACGATTTTTGCACCACTTTATTTCAATGCATTACGTGCACATATGTAGCTTTTCTTCGTGAATGGCTGCGTCTATTTGACTGTGCCAATCAGAGCAAGGTTACTTCGACACCACTAGTCTGTGATTAGCGGGTAAACACCCAGGACGCTGAGAGATTACAAACATTATATCATTTATTACGTAATAGAGCCGTATGTGCACACTTGGTGTAAAAATCTATTCATGAAAATCCTACAATTTTTTTTTAGATATTAATATATTTTCACAGAGTTATATACAGGACTGGTACAAATCTCTACTTGTTACTAATAATCTCGTTAAAGTTGCTCACATATACATTTGTCAAAGAGAACCATTTTTGCAGGGTCACGAATAATTGTGCGAATTCAGTGGAACCTAGATCCCTGTAATCAAACACATGTGATTTCCTTTTATAATTGCAGCTATTAGTAACAACGAGGATAACATTTGAACCAATATAAAACACGTAGGTAACAAAGGACTAAATCCAGTAGAAGCTTGGGCCTTGTTCCATTTGCTGCTGCGTTAACTGGCCAGCAACAAAACAAATGGAACACCATCGGTACTCGTCGATCTCAGAAGTGGAACTTCAGTGCTTATCAGTAAAGATTCCTAGTAGAAATAGTGGCGTCTGCATGTAAACAGGATAAAATATTTACTGTGTAGGCTATACTCTAATAATAATAATAACATTAAAAATGCCACTATTTTATAATACGTAATAAGCGTTCCTTTGCAATTGACTCTTTGTTAACATCAAACAAAATATAAAATACGTAGTGAAAAAAATTAAATGGAAAAACAGTTTATATTTAAAATATTTACTTAAAGTTAATTCCGGTAGTGAAACTAACTTCCAGTTCGTTATTCCACTATCTATAGCGTCTACACATGACATCAACATTATAATTTAATGGTTAGGTTCGTCATACATTTCTGCCATATTTATGCCGTCTGCTTTTACTTAAACTGTCTGATCTCTAATACGCCAGTAGATTCAGCAGGAGGTGACGTGACGTTTAGCCGCCATTTCAGTTACTGGTCAGTGTCCTTAGCTTTTAAAGGAACAATCGTCAGTAGGGACCCCTGTTTTTGCCTCACTTTGTTTCAATGCCTTACGTGCACATCTGCAGTTCTGCTTCGTGGTCAGTGATTGTATATTTTGACTCTCACGAACCTAGGGATTCTACCGGCAAATCACTGACGGTATGGTGTTGCAGAGACGTTATTGCAATTGGCTCAGTTAAATGTTAGACGTAGACACGCTGCCAATAACCACGAAGCAGAATTTCAGCTGTGCACGCAAGGCACTAAAACAAACTGGGGCTAATTTATTTTCGTTAAAAACATGAGGTCCCTACTCGTCAGTAAATTATACTGCTGTCAACAGCAAATGGAATGCAGGCCTTGTCTGACGTGGAACACATTTCTTACACCTATTTGCTGATTGCTGAGGCTCGATAATGTATAGTGTAGCGGAGTCTAGTCTGCTGTTCATTGTTCTCGTGAAACTTTCCTGTTTGGAATGTATTAATCCGCGAGCCAGACACCAGTACCATGGATAGAGATGATGGTATATCGCGAAAATAGTTTGTGCCAACATATCCTTTAAGATACTGTATTTTCTTGCAACATATACGATTCAGTGATATTCTTCTGACACAGCGTAGCTGTCTGCAGACCAATAACAAGCGTAACATATTACGATATCGGGGATTCTTATTGGCTCAGTCAAATGAGGGTACAGCTCCAAGTAGAACAAGCTAAAGCCAGTAATCTTCTGGTGAGCTGAAATTGTGTTGGATTCCAGCAAACAGTCAAGTTTTCCCGCTATAAACCATCATCTCTAACCATAGACTTAGTAGTGATACAGACGTGAAATGGCATGGCTGTTGATTTTATACGAGTGAAGTTAACCGCTTATTGGCTGCCCGAGACTATTGATACCAGCCCCGTGTCTGTTTGGCTCCTGTATGTTACAGCGGGTCTCCTATTGGCTAGCAGGGCAATCGCCGTACGCTGACTGGCGGTATGCGTTCACACTGTTGCTGTTTAGCGAAGCCATTTTTCCGGCGTGTGCGACTGAGTCTGCCGTTCTACCGGTTATAACTTCTGCATTCCTACATATTCTGTGTCGATACCACAGAATATTTAGAAATACAGAAGCGAAATAGCCGGTAGGACAGCGAACTCAAGTCACGCACGCCAGCAAAATGGCTTTCCTGGCCAGCAACACGGCGGATACGCCTACAGCTAATCAGCGTATGGTGGCTGCCCTGCTAGCCGGTAGCTAGGCCAATAGGATATCTGCCGTGACTTGCATATATTTAACAGACACGGGGCTTGTATTAACAAACTCGGGTAGCCAATAAGCGGTGAAGTTCGCGTGTATCAAATAAGCCGCCACGTCATTTCACGTATGTGTTCCTACACCGAGAAAAAGGTTCGCTACAGCTAACCATACGTAAGTTTGTACATGGCGAAACAAAAATATATTTTTTCCAGCAAAATATTTGTTGGCTGAACAATCTGTGAAAAGTGTAATGAATAGGTTTTGTTTGTCTAACGTAATTCATGCTAAACGGGACTAAACCTTCCTGATGAGGTAACAAAATCAGTCAGATATATTTGGTTGATTCAACGTTTACACAGTTGTTTCGCATTATACGAACACGTATACAGTTGACTCAACCAAACCTTATCCTCTGTCTACATATTGTTTGCCAGTGCTGTGTCGTGCGTCTTGTATGAGCGTGTGTATGTGTGTGTTGCAGAGATGGGGACGATGCCGATGTTGTCGGTGCTGCGCGGAGAGACCCGTGAAGCGCGAAATGCTGCCTTGCACCGTCTAATGGAGGCTCGCCTGCCCCGCACATCTAGCCTACCCGCAGTACTCTTCCAGGTAACATATCGTCACCTTAATTATAAAGATTCTACATTTAATAATGTTATTTATACAGAGTGTCGGAAAATAAGGAGCAGAAAATGAAGCCACGCATGGGTGAGGGTCTGGGGAACAATTTGAGTTAAGATACCTGTGGACGCAAACCAACCGTTAAGCCCATGTGAGCATGTCTAATTACGACTTACGAGGGCACTTGGCAACGTCGCGCAACGGGCAGCATCGTGTGCGGCGACTACACCCTTGTGTGTTTCGAACTGGGCAGCTAGCCTGTGGGTCTCGTAGCTCAGTGGGCAAGGTCGCCTGATTTCACTGGGGTTGGTTGAAATACCTGGTTTACGACGGCACAGAGGTTACTTCTCCCGAAGATCTTTTTACAAGAACTGTAGCTGCTGCCGGCGAAATAAGTATGGAGGTCTTGTTATGACTTTGTCACAGATGTCGCATGGCTTAGCGACGATGTGCAAGGTGGGCACTTTGAACACTTGATGTAGGCCTAGTTGACAAGAAAACGTGACGTCACTCGTTTCTCGCTGCCCGTACACTACTGGCAGAAAATTGCACCTACCCTGACCAGGCAGCTCAGAGTTATGTATAATCATGGCTTAGCAACGCATGCCTTGGAATATTCCAATCTTCGCTTCTGCTACATACGATTGTAGACTCTTTCTATGTCTCCCGTAGGTCGTTGTCTGTTTCGTAGACTGCTTCTGACAAATAAAGTTCTGCGTTTGTGTGCCCCTACCTCCAGTAATGTGGCCACACACGTAAATGACTTCACATAGAGACTCGTGGCTAATGGAATCACGGATTGTACTCTGGCTCTTACAGAACCGTGAAGTTTAGTGTGTCACCAAATAAGAAAGGAAATTTCGCTGGTCCCTACTAATAAAATATTATTTCCGAGATTAAGTACTGTAAAATATCTTGTTATTGCGAAACGATGTTTTAACTTACTAAATGAGCGAGTTAAGGCTACAGAAACCATTGCCAACAGAAGTGTTAGATAAATGTACTTGTTGGTGGGACAGACTGTGCCATACAGGTAAAGAGACTTGCAATATTTGCGTTAGTATTATTCATTGATCTGCACAGTCTTGAACACAATTTGTGTCATTAGCCACCGGCCTTTATGTGAGGTCAATTGTGTATTTGACTGCTTGACATGCGATTTATCACTCTGCCATGGTATTTTAATTACTGACTAAGTGTGTTCCCCACTGCAAGCCACGGCATTGCATGCTAATTAAGAGTGCGTGGTAGATTAATAAACGCTGAAAACATCAAGTTATTTCTACGCTTTTTTCGAAGCTGATATGGATAAAATACTCAATGACAATTCTAAATAGTGGTATTTGCCAACTTTATAAGTAAATATTATCCAAAATTACTAATTCGTTACGCGTGATCTCTTGCTCCACAGTTAAATGCACGAGGCTCTGGCGTCAGAGATTGTGCCTAAGAAGTTCATAGCAGTGTAAACAGTTTTGTTTAAAACGTTGGTTAAACCTATTGTCTAGGATTGCTATTGTTTAATTTTCGAGAAACCTACAGTGCTTTTAGCGATGAATTGTGTTCCACACCCTCTTAAAGACGTCAAAAGAGCTAACAACAGCAGCTTGTAGTCTAACACTAACCACACTAGAGGACGTTCATGTGTTCACGTATGATTGCAGGGTTCAGCTATGAGCCACGGCGAACTGCAGAGGACGTTCATGTGTTCACGTATGATTGCAGGGTTCAGCTATGAGCCACGGCGAACTGCACGCGGCCGCCTCCAGGCTGGCCCGCGCTATGGGACGACGCGCAAGAGCAGCTAACGGGGACGGTGACTGGCTGGTGGCGGTCAGCATGACGCCAGGGGACGGTCTGCTAGTGGCACTACTCGCCGCTTGGAAGGCGGGCGCCGCCTACCTCCCACTGGACCCCAGCTTCCCTGCCGAGCGCGTGCGACACATCCTGACTGAGGCGCGACCCGCGCTACTTATCGCCGATGCAGGTAACATATCCATCCAGGCGCCACCAAACATTTGAAGGTTTTTTTAAGGACTAGAGTTTACTGAGGAGACTACTCACATGTATCAATTCTCATAACAACTGAAATATGAGAAAATACAGTATAGAATCGGAATAAATAAAAAAAATTAATGATTTATCCTTTAAATATATATATATATTTATTTATTTATTATATACATATACGTATATCGTCTGGAACTCAGCAGTTACACAGAATTTAAAATTATTGAAGGGTTAGTAAATAAATCCTAAAATAACTTTCAAACAGACTATTTCAAGAAATTATCGTTTTTTCACTGTGAAGACTGTACTATAGGGAACTAGACACATAATATTTCCATGTAAACTGGTAATGAAATTGTTTTCCGTTTTCTTGTTTTACATATTCAAAACCACTACAACTTTCTCGAAAAAAAACAAACTTCGTCGAAAAATGTTAACTAGTGCAAAGTCTGTTCCTGATTTTACACTACAGATGTTCTTGCACTGAACGAGTCAGGCAGTCTTGTGCAAACTTGACATATTCTTCATATAACGCATTTGGAATTAAGTCAAACCATTATGTATTATCAAAATATGCTGGTATGAGTTTCGAAACTGTAAATGTAATGCTCAAAACATACATTAGTCGATATCGTTGTGTCTTTACCATAAGTTTTACTGCAAACGTTACGTACGCTTTCATTGGCTACTTGGAGAACCTTTTACATAATTAAAAAAATAAGCGATTCTGTTAGTAGGGAAGCACTTGGAAAGTTAGTACGGCAAATGATCTACGTGCTTGCCATTTGTCGTGGTAAAGTGTGGAATCAATATAAGTAGGCCCACGCTAATATTCGGAAGTATTCACGACTGCTTTGCCGGAATCCATAAATGGATACAAGTTTTGAAGTATTCAATAGAAACTTGTTATTTGAGATTGAACACCCCCGTGAGTTTGTGAATTTTTTCCAGAAATAAAAAGCACGGATTTTGTCATAGAATTTAATTTAGTACATATTTTAAACTAAGAATTTTTAGTAGCAGTTATATCCTGTGTGGTCTACTGTAGGTAAACAAAAGCACATTATTTTTAAAATGGATTATGGATTATGAAATGGAATGTGTTATGTAATGTTTATAGATACAAAATGAAAGGAATGGTCCCCTTTCTAACCCAATTAACAGAAATATTTTCCGAATATAATTATTCTTGTATGATATGTTGCAAAATTTGAAGCCTTTTTCAGTGCAGTAAAATGCCATACATTAGCACCAATACTGAGATTAATATTTATTTGCTGCTATTAAGGGAACATAATTTTATAATTAGTTGCTGCTTGTAGCAAGCATCATCAGAATGTTTTGTCATGGGTTCCAGTGGGTAACTTAAAACATACTAAAAATATATTAATCACAACAGAAAACCACTGCATTAAGCAAATAGAAATTTACTTTATACTTGAAAGTGATATTGGTAACTCGTGACAAAGTGAGCACTTTTGAGACCATTTTGTCTAGAATTATAATTAGAAAATGATATTTACTGTGGCCTCAACGTAAAATTTTAGTACAGTACTCTTCATACGATCTGACTATTACTTACGTTACTTTATTATTTCAAAAAGCAGCAAAGAATAGAAATTATCCGAAAGTAAAATTTAAGTAAATAGAGATTTAAAAGTGCTAACCTTGTCCCGAACCACGTATAAAATAATTGCGCCGTGTGCCCCTGACTAGATAGAATGAGTGAGATATTTTGGTCAGCACTCAATGTCGAGGACTTTAGCCCTAGTGAGGGGTGACACGAAGTAAGAATTTGTGAGCAGCACCGGAACGAAGGGCCGGGGGAAAACAAAAGATTGAGAAGAGGAGTAAATGTTAACGTGCGCGTGTGTGTTACAGTGGACGAGAGGCTGTACGACGGACTGGTAGAGGCTGTGAGCTACGACGAGTTGCGGCGAGAGGCAGCCCAGATGTCCTCCGAGTCTCTGGTCCAGGCAGAGATGCTGGGCCGTGGAGACATTGCTCTCGTGCTATATACATCCGGCAGTACCGGCATACCCAAGGGTCAGTAGTTCCCTCTCTCTTCTTTTCCCACTTCTTTAGCTCCTTATCCCTCACGTCTCTCATTTATCTCATTCTCTCATGTCGACACTCTACCATTCATTCTCTCTTATCTTTCATTTCTTTTTTCTCCTGACTTCTCTCTGTCGCCTTTTCTTTTTATTTTAACTTCCTCTCTCCATTTCTCTATTTCATTTTCTTTCTCTTTAACACTTTTCTCTTTCGTGTCACCCTTTTCTCTTTTCTCTCCTCTATCAACTCTTCTCTCGTTTATATTTTCTCTCTTCTCACTGGCTCTTTCTTACTCTCATTTATTCTTCTCTCTCTTCTAATACATTTTATCTAGAGTGTTATACCTAAGTGTGTAGAATCACGCGGTCCTATGATTGTAATGCAGTGTGCGAGATCCAGTACGTTGTCGTATGGTGCTCGGATTGACTCTACAAACGTGCCTATGTTTATAATGCAGTGTGAGAGCGCAAGTATGGTGTTGTATGGTGCTCGGATTGCCTCCACAGGCGTGCGGCTGTCGCACCGCGCGGTGCTCAACAGACTGGCGTGGCAGTGGAGGGAGTTCCCGTACGGCCCCGAGGAGACGGTGTGCGTCTTCAAGACGGCGCTCACGTTCGTCGACTCTGTCAGCGAGATCTGGGGCCCGCTGCTGTGCGGCAGAGCTGTGCTCGTAGTCCCCCGGGAAGTGACACGAGATCCTGAGCGACTAGTCACGTTGCTCGACAGCTACAAGGTACGTCGTACTCACCTTCCTTGTGAAATTACACGAGGTGAGAGCCCTTTAACAATGCCGTTGAAGGTACAACACAATAGATATGCCTGAGCCGGTATTTGAACCCAGGACCTCTGGCACCGTAGACCGACAAAGCTACGGTGCCCGGCTTTCGAGAATCGTAAAAAACCGGAGTGTAATGACCCTTATGTTAGGTAATTGGTATATATATATATATATATATATATATATATATATATATATATATATATATATATATATATATATATATATATATATATATATATATATATATATATATATATATATATATATATATATATATATAGAGTTGTGTAGGTGTGTGTGCGTGTGTGAAACTGGAAAAAGTAATTGCGATGAAACTATTTTACTTTTGAGTATAAAAAAAATATATGTAACCACAGGAAACTATGCACCATAGCTTCCAATTAATTGCTTAGTCAGCTAAGTTTACAGTTACGGAATTAAGCGGAAATATATATTAAACGAAAACAATTTAATTAAAAAAATATTCTACTTGAAATTTCTTGACCACTATCGCCCCAAAAGGAATTCTTATTATTTTTTTTTATTATTTTAAATATTTAATAAATGTGTGAACGAAAGAATTATGACAAAAAATGTTTCCAGCCGCAGTACTTCATAGTAAATTTCGCGTAGAATATTATTTTACTTAAAAGAGTTGTTTTATTAGTTCGGTACGTTGATAAGTAATTTGTTTTAACACTGTTTTTACCATTTATACTCTAAGGGGGTTGGCTATGTACAGGCACGAGTAATTACAGGTTCTCGGCGAAGAGAGAAGTACTACTACTGGCGGCTTGCTCTACGTGTGAACTGTGTGTGCAGGTAGAGCGGCTGGTACTGGTACCGTCTCTACTGCGCGCCTTGCTGCTCTATGTGGAGATGGACCCCAGCCAGGGTCGACTATCCAGCCTACGTACCTGGGTCTGCAGCGGCGAGCCACTCGCCCCAGAGCTGGCCGCACACTTCTTCCGAGCCTTCCCCGATGGTGGTCGTGTCCTCTGCAACTTCTACGGCAGCACCGAGGTCATGGGTGACGTCACATACCACGTCATGGCCTGCCCCAGTGACATCTCCATCGCCGGCAAAGTGCCCATAGGTCCGTCACTCTATATTCATTTACTATCTTTAAGGTCGATACTGCACGGCCATATTTATTTTACACTTTTTTTTGAAGAGGTGTCAACTTTTTTAACCTTTCATGCTCTAAATTTTAGTCTAATAAGTATTTGTATTTTGTTAGGTAATAAAAAACTTCTACAATATCTGACAACGTAAAAATGGCAGTAGTCTAACATACAGAACATGAAATTTCAAAAATGTTGATACACTATCAGTAGAGAGTAGAAATACTCGCAGGCATTAGTGACCTGTAGGCAAGCCTCCAAAACTATTTGTGATCTGTAGTACACAACAGCTGCTCGCTGACACAGTTGTAAGGGCCTGAACTAGTTTCATTTGTATTATTGACTCAACGACTTCCAGGCGGTGTCAGTTAAGTCAAACGCCAATTGCGGAATTGAAAGAAAGTGCAGTTGTTGAAATCTAGCTTGTGCCTCAGAGAAAACGCGAATTTTTCAGGTCCGTAACTATCAGAAATGTTAACAGCGGAGAAAAACCCTGTAAATTAAATATGGTCGTGCACCATTCCTAGGGCAATCAACTTTTCGAAAAAATAATTTTGCCCCAGTTTGTTTTATACCTCGCACTTCTCCATACATTTCTCCCCCATATAATCCCCCTCTCCTGTCATATAATCCGCCTCCATTATATAATCGCTCTCTCAGCCATATAATCCCCCTCTTCTCCATATAATTACCCTCTCCCCATGTAATCCCCCCTCCACCATATAATCCCCCTCTCCATTCATATAATCCCGTCTCCTCTAATTAAATCCCCCTATTCTCCATATAATCTCATTCTACCTAACATAATCCCCCTCTCCACCCATATAATCCCTCTCTCTCCAGCGTATAATCCCCCTCGACAGCTCAGAAAACCTCCCTGACAAGAATTGGCCAAAGTATATCCACCACAGGTCCACAGTTGTTAATGGTTCCAGCCGAGTTCGCAAAACAGTCAGTCAAGCGTCGCCACAGTAAAATAATATATTAGTATTGTACGTATTAGTTTCTTCTGCACGGCTGCTAACGTTGGAGCTAGTTGCTTGAGCTCGAGATATGAAATATCGAACCTTCAGAGTTACACATTCAGATCTAACAAATTTAGTACTGGCTATATATTCTATTCGACGAACGAGTGTCCTTTTTTTTTTACAGTTAATGAGTAGCATTTCCAAAAACCATAGATAATATTTTACCCTTGTGAAACAACGTATTTGCTTGCTGAATAACTTCATAATTTGGCGAAGAATTTAGATATCGGTACAAGCATTTGCAAGTGTCTTCTATATACATAATCGAACAAGATCGATTGTTTGGTTGAAGAATGGCCTTAGCTTACTAAAGCCTTTATTCCAGCCAACTCCTCAATTGTTACGCGCAGCAAACCGAATATAACTATGCTAGCAAAAATATCGTGTACGTATGTGCTATAATTTGAGTAATAATACTACTTGGCTGCCACGTAAGGATAGAGAACATGACGGCATGAAAATGTGAAGATGGGGTGGCTATGCCGTATTCCTTGCAGGCAAAACAAATTAAGCCCTGGAGTTAGGCCTTATTCTACGGAGGATTGGAAACGTAGTCATTAGTAACCCAAAATGTTGTGCTAGCCTTTAGAGTCAACGTATTTTACACGAATTTCGAAGAGCAATGAAGTTTAAATTACTTATCTAATAAGGTGTTTATCTTGGTCCAAGTCATTTGAAGATCAGAATTCTGCATTTTAAGCTGTGAACTTAGCAGCACGATTGCAACTAATGAAATCATTTTCATTTTATTTAATTCTCCATTGTTCTGGGTGACTAGCAAAACGGCGCACCAACCATTAGTTCAAAAATGGCTAGTATCCAAAGACATGACAATTTCGCGTTTTCTGTTCGGGCACAAGCTGGGACTCAAACAACTGTCTGGTTGAATGTTCGAGTGTACAGATGTTTAGAACGACTGAATTTTGGTGAAAGTAACCTCGTTTTAATTGGTGCAGTCAAATGGGTAACACCTCTACACAAGTACACGCTGCCAATAATCGATAAGCAAGGTTGTATATCAGGCATTGAAACGAAGTGGTGCAAAAATATTTCCGCGAAAATCAAGGGTCTCTGCACTTAAGGGATTGAAACAATTTGGTGCAAATCTAGTTTCACCAAGAATAAGAGGTTCAACGTATATATACTTGGATGTCAGCCTACACGTCAATGAACCCTCGAATTCTTCCTGACTCTACCTATATCCTTGACTTGACGTTCGCCACGCGACACTCCTCTTACAGTGTAGTGTAAAGTGTGTTGTGGTTGCAGGTCGACCTCTGGACAACACAGTGGTGTACCTCCTGGACGGACAGCTGCAGCCTGTGCCAGCGGGCGAGGTGGGAGAGTTGTACGTGGCCGGACTGAATCTCGCTGACGGCTACGTCAACAGCCGCGACCCGGAGCGCTTCGCCAGCAACCCGCTCTCCGCGGACCCAGGTGAGCTTCTACGCCGTTTCACCTGACTAAGGTTAATGCTGCTGCAGGTTAGGAAGTTCAGTGTTGTTAGTTTGTTTAGAGACAACTTGGGGACCGCGGTGGCCGAATCATCAGACCATTCGCTTCCCACGAAGGCAATCCGGGTTCAATTCCCGGCGGTGTCGGATCCCGGTTTTTCGCATGTGCCGGGCGATGCCATTCGTAAGCGGGTTTTCTCAGGGATCTTCCGTTTCTCCTGTCCCTTCATTCCCCTCACCAGCGCTGACTAAAATATCTTACTCATTCACTCTAGAGACATTTTCCATTGCTAGTAAAGCTGGTGACAGCCCGCCTCAAGGTGCCGGTCTGCGGTCCTCTGTTCGAATCCCATTTCGGACATATCTATTGTGTTGTACCTTCACCTCACTTCACCATCATCGGCTCTTAAGACCTCGTTGTCAAAGAGCCGTAAAACCCTCTCATATCGCCTAAAATCTCGATGTTGAAGCGCTCACCAATCTTGATTTCATTTCGAATCCCAAACTTGACGAGACTGTGTGTGCATGTTGGTGCAGACTACTGCCGGCTGTACCGCACGGGAGACTTCGCACGACTCGTCAAGGGCACGCTGTTGTACGAGGGCAGGACAGACTCGCAAGTCAAGGTCAGAGGTCACCGCGTTGACCTGTCCGAGGTGGAGCGAGCTGTACTGTCGCTGCCCGCCGTCCAGAAGGGCATAGTGCTCTGCTACCGTCCGGGCGAGATCAACCAGGTGAGTACACTTGCGCAGATATTACAACTGCCACTTGTTGTCAGGGTAAGAGGGGTGGTTGTCAAAAAGACGTTATAAAAGAACTAGACTATTACGCTACTCTTTTGTTACATGACCAAATTGAACGCTGACATACTGCAGTTGGAGATAGGGAATTGTGTACTTTAGCCGGGGTGGGGGTAACGATTTTTTCCAACAAAAAAAAGTATAGGGCATCGTATGTTACAAGCTGCAATATGGTGCCGTTCATTTTGGTAACACGTGGAGATAGGCCGTAAGCGTTGGTCTTGCACCGCTTGGGTTGGCTAGGGGCGAGGGCAGAACCCTACATACTAAATATCTGTTGGCTTAATCTAAATGTTTTAATTTATGTATTTACGCCTTTTTGTCAAGCAGTAACTGGCCCCTCAAATTTATTGGTAGCCCACCCGCAGTTTTAAGTCTGTCTACGACCCTGATTACGAGTTTAGACTACTGGTGTCCTACCTTGACCACGTTTAAGGGGTAGTGTTAGACAATCTAATTATAGTTTTAAATTTTTGAGCCATAACATTTATTCAAATTGAATTATCAAAATTTCCTCTTCGACAAAGCATAATATATATTCTCGATAAACTGGTTGACGTAAATAATAATGGCATTTTTCATTAACTTGTCAGGCAGAATCATTGTAAAAATATTATAGGTTAACTGTAAAGAATTCTCTTGCAATGTTTCTACGTGACAAATTATTGAAATATTACATTAATAGTTATGTCAAGCAATTTACCAAGAATATATCCTGTGCTTCGTCAAAGAGAAAATTTCGATAATACAATTTGAATAAGTATTATGGCTCAAAAACTGAAAATACAGTACAATTTTCTAATTCTCCCCCTTAAGTTAGGGTCTCTCTAAAATGAGTGGAGGAGGATGCAAAATGTGGTAGGGAGTCAAAGCGGTGTGCCAAAAATTTTAGTAAAAAAAAACTTTGATGATTTCTGCGTGCGTCCACGAAGGTACAGGTTTCTGCCGAAAAATAATTTAGGAATGTGGTGGGGGCAACACGGGGTAGAGGAACAGAACTGGGTACCCAAAAAATTTAGTGATATAAACTGTGATGAGTTGTTGTGCGTACACCCGCGAAGGTTTCTGCTAAATAAAATAATAATAATTATTATTATTATTTTGAAGAAGGAAAAAAAAGGAGGGGAAAAAGGGGACACAGGGTCAGAACGTGGTACTCAAAAAATTTAATAGGCATTGAAACGCATGCAATGACAGACAATAGTAAATAATATACAACCAAATACAACATAAATGTCGATTGCACTTCACCAGCCTGCTAACGATCACACTGACGAAACACCTGACTTTTGATGTTTGCAATTTGGGTAGCAAAGATGCTGCACTAGTACCCAATATTACAGCTAAGATTTACTAGCAGGAGAGGATCAAGACGCACTGCAAAAATTTTTTTAATAAATTTGGAAATACATTTTTAACAAATGGTTTTAGTTTCTTTACTTTGACCACAAATGTTATAAAAACAAATTAAAAAATATAAGTAAAAATGTTGAGTAATGTAAAACTTGTATAAAGAAAGCCTTTTTCGCTCAGTGTCACATATTTATTTAATTTTTGTAATTATTTATGTACATCGAAGCCATACTTTGACGTTAGAATTTTTTCTTCTGATTTAAGAATAAAAAGTTTTCTTGACTTCGTGAAATAAATTCTCATCAATCCTTCATAAGTTTTTTTTGTATTTTCCTTCATTTAGAAAACATGTAATTAGTGGAAATGATTTCTATAGCTACTCTTGTCCCAATAAATTGCGTTCCGCAGTTGTTCCATACCCACCTCACGTCGACCTCACCAACTCTCAAGAACCTACGTCTCTCTACTCCACTCCTATATCTCCTTGACTAGAAAGTGGCCAGCTGACCTCCAAACTTTCCCAGTTGCCTGCATGTTAGAGGTGAGTTGTGAGCTGATTAATAACCGAAGTCTGTGGTTGATGTTCGCACAGGCACTTGTATCGTTTGTGACGGTGGATGATGGCGCGACGACCGAGCACGCCCTAGAGGACTCGCTGTCGACGAGGCTGGCCTCCTACATGGTTCCACAGGTGAGTCACTTTCCTACCTCATCACGTTACCATAAGAGTCATTGGTAGAGAACAGAAACATTCGCGTTAATGTCTCGTGTGCGCATCTCCAACATTGCTTTATAAGCAGTTATTAGATGTTTTTGAGAGCCATGCTATACAGCAGGTGCTAGATGTCGCGTCTGAAGTACGAAAACTGGCAGACGATAAGTTTTAGACTGGCTCATGCATCAACAATCGTGTCGCCTTTAGAGCGGGTTGCGAAAACGGCGTGTACTGTTTCGGACGTTGGCTTTTTCTTATGAGACTTTAAGCGGTGACCCTATTATTTTATTTGTCGGAAGTGCTTAGTAAACTCCAGCGCGTGCTTCTATATTTCCATTTTACAATTCCGGCTGGTATTTTTTACATAATAGCTGTCTGAAAAACCTGTTTTGTACATTCTGAAGCGCCCCGAAACCATGTTTCTAAGCAGGATATAAAATAAAAACGTGTTTTTTTTTTTTTTTCGTAGATAGTCATATTGAATGCACGTATTGTAGTGTCCTTTAAACAAACTTTCTCCTAACACGCTGCAACACAGTTCATGCGTGAGCTGTATAGGACTCTTTTAACTCTCGGCGTCTTGGGGTTCTTACTCACTAATCACAGACGTGTGTTGCTGTTACCGTAGTCTAATAAGGACAATCAAGTGAGTGACACCTTTTCAGAGGGACACGCTGCCAGTAACCATGAGGCATTGCTGCAAATGAGCACCTAGGACATTGAAACAAACTGGTGCCAAATTCTTCTGGGGAAAATTCCCGATCCCTAGTCATAACGATATATACAATTTGTTTCATTATAATTGTGAACAAATGAAACTTGGAGTAAGGGTGGTTAAAAGTAACGTTTTGATGGAGGTAACTTGTGGTCTGCGTCGTTGGATTTTATCTCCCTGCAGTTGAGAGGGCAACTAAGTTAATAACATGCACAACCAGGTGCATTTTAGAAACAATAGATTTGTCTTCTGGACATATGTCAACCACAATCACCCACACTCGTGTGTCGCTCGCATGGTTATTCTCTCTGGCTTTGTAGACCATATATTCTTTACACCTCCTCGCTAAGTGTAGCAACTTCTATTAAATGTTTTATTTTTCACACACATTTTCAGAGACAGCATATATTCAGGTATATAGAAGTTACAAAAGGTTAGGATATACTTTACGAAATTTTAGGTCAGGAGTTTGGAATGGCGACATAATACCTAAGGACGCATGAGGTGTGGATTCGACGTGCATGAACTAACAATATGGCGGCACTGGCCAGTGGTTTGTAAATCAGCTACTGCAGACGAACATATCAGTCCAGGCCTGACCAGTAGGGATATTTCTACACAGCACAGTAGCATATCAGACACATGAACCATGTAATAACCGACCGAGACGCTTATTTCTAATTAAGAAACACTCCAGTTCCCTTATGTACAGTAAAACCTTATATACAGACACCTCACGGTTCCCTAGAATAAGGTCTTTATATAGGGGCGGTACAGTAAACCCCCTATTTTAAAACCCCACAGATCTTGAAGAAAGGGTTGTTATAGAGAAGTGGTTGTTATAAAGAGGTTTAACGTATAAGTAGGTATTCTGTGGTGCGACATTAGCATAATCACTAGCTTGTGCTTTGGCTACTACTCGTGCTGTTGTTTGAGCTTGAGACAGCCGCGTATCATGCACTTAAAATGCACTGTAATGTGTTCGTAAATACGTTTTTTTACGAAACAATTCCACATCTGCCTTTTGTGTCAATGAACTAGAAGAGAACACACTTAAAACAAGGAAAGAATCTCCATGTTAAGACAGCACACTTTTTAAAAACAGTGTTTCTAAGCTCAAAATGTAGTAACCGGGTGTATATGAAACTCATACAGAAACCTGCACTGAATTCAGCTGTAGGTTTTCCATTTGTACGATTATATGGTCTTCGCTTCAAGTCCCATAGCAAAAATTGTTCGGCAGTAACCTCGCACGTTAGTTCAGCGCTTGTCTCGTAGCAATGCGGTATTTGATGCGAGCTTCAAGTTCGCCCTTGTAGCTCTACCATTTGTGTGTCTCAAACACGCAGGTAGGCGATGCCCTAGATAAATAAACGTTGAAAACATCTATTAATTTCTACCCTTTTTTCGAAGCCAGTGTGGATAAAATGACAATCCTAGATAGAGGTATTTGCCAACTTTATGAGTAAATATTTATCCAGAATTACTCATTCGTTACGCGTGATTTCTTGCGCCCCAGTTAAATGCACGAGGTTCCGGCGTCAGAGATTTTGCCTCAGAAGTTCGTAACACTGGAAACAATTTTGCTTAAAACGTTGGCTAAAACTATTTTCTAGGATTGCTGTTGTTTAATTTTCGCAAATTGACTTCAAGAAACCTACAGTTATAGATTAATGCATTTAGTATTGAAATATGTACCACGCCCTCTTAACTCCAACGCTCGTGTATTGTACTTCGTCTCTAGAGTCATTTGATACTCATTCGCGCGCGCACTGAATTACTCCGTCACAGAGTAACTTGATATATAGCCGTGAACTGACCTGTCGGCACTTTTACCTAAAATCAAACTCCGTCGATTACTGGCTGTGCGAAACTTTACATTTCGACCTTGCATCTGATTGGCATTGGTCGGGCCTTGCTATGTAGTGTTTGTTTGCATTTGCTGATTGGCGAATGACATCTTACCTTATAGCTGACTATTGCCGCCATATTTCGGGCTTGTACAGTTGGAGTTTGCCTTACGATGTAGTAGATTGGCTTCAGTACAAGTTACCTGTTCTGTAGCACACCAACTTATTAATTTTATTACTTTTTATCTCGTCCGGAACTGTTTGCGGATAAATTACGGCCGTTCAATATATGATTACCAGATTTATTCCTAGGTAAGGAAAAAAAGCAGTACGAATTCTTCTAACAACAAATGAAACATTTCATATACGCACACAATCAGTGGCACAGCAATAAGGAATAAGAGCAGAGGCTTCTGAGTCCTTATATAATGACTTTCGTATGGTTATTCTTTACAAGCAGAAAAAATTAATTGTGTTTCATCCAGAAAGAAAAAAAATATTACTGAGTGAGAGTAACCAAAGTCAATTAACAGTTTGTCACAAATTAAACTAAAGTTATAAAGGAGTGAAACATCGCCAAGTTTTGTCGGTATGATAGCACTGGCAGAGACGGTTGTATTCCCTGGCGGCTTTTGCCTCCGCCTTCTCCCCCTCATCATCAAGGCCACATAACTGTAGCTTAAAGTGATGCTGCGCCCATGTACGGAATACATTAGTCAGATTTGTCATTCACAAAATTTTCTGATCTTGAGAAATAATTAGTTCCGTTTCTTATCTAACTTAGAACAGGCAACCAAAAATAAAAGCATGTAATCACAGTTAAAATAAGTGTTTGTGTTCCTGCAGGTCATCATTGTGGACAAGATCCCGCTGTTGGTCAACGGTAAAATAGACAGGCAGACCTTGCTCAAGGACTACGAGACGGCACATGAAAACGGTGAGTTTTAACCCTTCCAGCAACTTTTCCTGTAACATTGGCAGTTGCGCAGAATTAACATGCATTGTCTGAGCTGTACTAGAAAGTAAAAGGAATATATA
This sequence comes from Medauroidea extradentata, assembly GCA_003012365.1. Taxonomy (NCBI): domain Eukaryota; kingdom Metazoa; phylum Arthropoda; class Insecta; order Phasmatodea; family Phasmatidae; genus Medauroidea; species Medauroidea extradentata. The sequence continues at coordinate 4,721 of PNEQ01093604.1, read as the reverse complement.
TGTACTAAGGGATTGTTTTATAAGGAGATTTTGGGTAAAAAAAGATAACTGGGGAATGTAGTGTCAAAAGGAAAGGGGCACTGGGAGTGCTAGGGAGGGCACTAGAAAGATCCATCAGTGAAGTGAAAGAGAAGACATTCTAATTAGAGCCACGGGTTTTTCGCAAAAACTATTTTTGAACAATTTTCTTTTAACTGTCTTATGTGTACATTGTTAGCTCTATTATTCGTAGTGTATATTTGTTCAGACACGTCTGTGATTTGCCAGTAGAACGCCAATAGAAGTGAGAGTTAAAACATTCAATCACTGACAATGAATCAGAACTGTAGATGTGCACGTAAGGCATTGATAAAAAAAACAGTGCGAAAACCTTTTTGCCATAAAATCGTGTCTTTACAAATCATACAATAGTACGGCCGATATTAGAGCTTGAAGCAGCAAATGACATATTCAATTTGTCTCCGAGACTATTAAGTCTTACTTTCATTAGTTAACTTTCGCAGGGAATAAAATGGACGCAACTCGTACTCTTCATAGGTCCCGAGGTCCAAGCAAGCACAAAAATTCTACAAGTACGGTTTTTTGCCCATAAAATTAATTTACTGCAACGACTGCATTAACGAATGAATATGCGCATGAAGAATTATAAAAAATAAATAGTTAATTGGTTCAACGTTTAAGATAATAATTTGGTTTCTGAGATCAAATTTTGGACGATAGAAACTTTTAACCGTTTGTTCTGAATAATTATGTGATTAGTGCTAAATAATACTATCACTTAACAACAGCTGTGTAACTGAATTTTGCTAGTATTTTCCAGTATGAATTGCAAGTCTTGTTCTACATGCTAGGTTCAAATACTAACGAGTATTTTTCATTATTTTTGTCATATGAAATTATATTTGTTGAAAATTCTTCTTTGATTTATGGTTGAAACCGAAAAATCTATGACGTTAATTTATACAGCTGCAATTACTATCAGCCTCGATTTGTTTAATTATCTTTCATCTCGTTTCCGCTCTGGTGTATGCAACACTGTTCGTGTACAAAGTACCCGTATAAATTCCTCTAGATTTCGCCAACACTGTGTGCAGTTTAGAAGGTTATTGAAATTTGTAATGTATGTAGTAAAAACTATGTTCATGTTCAGTGGAGTGCATGCGTCCATAAGCGGACGCAAGAACGACTTCGGTTAAGGTGATCAAGGTTGAGGTAGGTTAGAGTGTTATGTGTATGAGTACCGACGTATTGTATCACTAGAAACCGATAATTTTCACGAAACGATTGTGTGCACTTACATGTTCCAATGCCAACCACACTTCGTGATCAATGATTGTATATTTTTAACTCTTAGCATCTTGGGGTTCATCCCACTGGTCACAGATGTGTGGTGAAGTAGTAACCTTGTTCTGATTGGCGCAGTGAAATAAGAGGCAGCTATGCACGTCAGGCATTGAATCATAGTAGTGGGGAAACTTTTCCGAAAAAACTACTGGTCCCCTACTTATCAGATCTTGTGAATTGGTCAGTTAGGATAGCTGAGTTGCCTCACGTTTCTCAGACCTTTTAAAATGCCGCTTCGCAAAAAAAAAAAAAAATAGATCAAAATGGTTTGGAATCGTCCAGTGATGACACATCGTCATGGAAACGCATGCAGTCTGAAATGATTCGTTGTAAGCATGATGCAGTACTGATGGTCGTGGTTGTTTGGGCTCGGCAGGGGTGAACAACAACTGCATCGTCGAGGCGGACTACTCAGGTGTGCCCGACAACAAGATGGCGGCTGCGCAGGCGTTGTTCGAGACAGTTGGTGCGGTGCTGGGCAGCAGTATACGTTCCAGACTCCAGCTGAAATCAAGCTTCTACGAGCTGGGAGGCAACTCTCTCAACTCCGTGTACACCGTCACCAGGCTGCGCGACCACGGATATGTGATCGGTGAGTGTGCCAAAACCGCCACGCTCCAACTACTTACCTGGTATTTCCGTCCCTGCTGAAGTACGAAGCCCTTCCGACCAATCTTCTCTGTTAGCTATTTCAAAGCCTACCAGACCCTTCTCTTTTCCTGGCCATTACTTCTACCACTTATGGCCAAGCTCTCTAGTTTCTCCTTTTTAGCGATACTAATTTTTACGCCTGAACGAAAGCAGGTATAAAAATATGTTTGGCAATTTGTTTGAAATTGTCTTCTATATGTTAGCTGATTTTTTTTCAAGGCAGTAAATACAATGATTTTAACTAATTATGTTACTAACGAAATTCTTGTTAGTTTTCTTTTTAGTCGAAGCCGTATAATTTCTGGTTTTGAAAAAATAATAGCAATGACAGCAAAAAAAATTTCAAACATAACCACCAAACAGAGTTTTCATATCTGCTCTCGTTTAGGCGTAAAAAATCAATATCGAGAGAGAAAAAAATAGGAAGAAGAGAGCATGACTTTAAATTGCACGCTGTTTTTGCACGTTATATTTCTATCGAGGAGTTTATGTTACAACGTCTATACTTGTTTTCCCCTTCCATTCAGTAGTAAGAACTAACAATTATGGGAGGTAAGCATCATGGTCTCAATCGCAGCCATGTTTGACCAAACCCAGTAGAGCCGCAATGCATATGTCCTTGTATTGCATGTTTCCTGCATGTCTAGGCGTATGGAGCTCAGCCCTGAGACGCACCTAGTTACTATCTCTAACCTTGGATATCGTCTCTGCGACCTAAGTAATGGCCTCCTGAAGTGAGGTTCATAATTTAAGAACAACCTGTATATTTACTGTGCGTAACAGTTACCCATTGGAAGCAGGTCAGGAATGCAGCAATTTGGATTAGCGTTTAAAATAAATTTTTGAACCCTTGTGAGGGTGGCATATGTGACGAAAATGGAATTCAAGGGCAGGTAAACGCGAGCACCCCGAAAATTACCACAATGTAGGGGGAACTTCACCACGTTTTCAAACTTTAAAAATAGGCAGCGACCTTAAACGGTTGTCGAGCGCGGATTACTGTGGTGGGAGATTCATGGCCTGAACCGTTTCACCACTGCGCCTCCTGGATTCAAAAATAAATACGTGGCAATAATGGTTTCCTCTAGTACGTATGTATGGGTATGGTAGACAATTCAACACTAAAAGCATCAGTTTAAAATTGTAGGTTTCTCGAAGACAATAGGTTTTACAGGTTTTATCAACTTCCTGAGCAAAGATTTTTCTTGTGTAGCGTAATCTCTGACGGCGAAATCTCGTACATTTATTTGCGGCTCATCAGATTACGCTTAAAAAACGCATAATTCTATGTAAATGTTTGCTCATAAAGTTGGCTTCCCTAACAGCACAGTTGGTGCCAGAAACGTTGCTACAACGTTCCAATGTGCCAAGTTGGTTACACAGTTCATCGACATGTTGCCTACACGTGCCATAAATATTACGTGGGCAACGGTGCAGATGGGACCTCGCAGCACGTTGCCTGCACGTGCCAGAAATGTTGCAGTTGTACTTTCCCCATCATCTCAGTTTCATTTCTGACAAACAGGTGCCATACATGAAAAATGGTAATTGTTTTATGTTCACGTGTACAACTAATTAAAAAATGCTGTTATGTTATCCCACGTACTCTATTATTAAAATCTAAAAAATTGGGAGATAACGTTTAGCATTGTAAAACTCTTTAGCAGTCACATAATTATGATGGGGATGGTACACAATTAATTTTATTTAAGTGCTAAAAATAGTGTAACATTTATCATATCAGTGATTACGCATCCTAACGCTCAATATAAATACAAAGGGTAGTAATTTTTTGTAATCACATTTCGTCATCATTCTGATATTAAGGGATAATATTGCAAATATTTGCACTTTACGCAAAGGTGTACGGAAGATAAAACGTTGCCTGCCTGAGACGTTGACACGTTTCCTGCGCCTATTCTGCTCATGCGCGTGACATCCTGGCACGTTGTGGCAACGTTACAATGTTACAGTGTGACGTGCAGGAAAAACGTGTAGAGTTGAAATGGTGTTTTGGCATTTATATATCACACACTCTTAAGGGCCTCGCCTACCACGCGCTTAAAATGCGTTGCAGCGTGTTCGTAAATGCGTTTTTTTAGGAACTATTCCACATACGCCCAATGTGCCTATGTACGAAAAGAAAATACACTGAATACTATGGCTGTAGAGTCGTTTCAAAGCATCGCGTCGATTAGAAAAATCATTTCGGAGCCCCTCAAAATGGCTAAAAACAGCTTTTCCAACATGTAATATCTAAAAAAATACTCACGGGGTTCGTGTGAAACCACTCTAGCAGCATGCAATGGACTTTGCTTAAAACTTTTCATTAACAAAAAGAAGGGTTTCCATAGAAAGTGTCAGTCAGGCGAGTGATCTACGATACCACTGCACGCCGTTTCAAGCCTTGCGGTAGAGGTGATACCGCACCAGATGAGCCGGTCAACATCGCCCTTGGCAACGTGCCACGCTCACACAAACGCACGACCAGTAGGCGGACGCCTTAATGTCCCGTCAACAACGTGGTAATCTATATATATAAAAATGAAAGGTGACTGATTGACTGACTGACTGACTGACTGACTGACTGACTGACTGACTGACTGACATATCAAACTGCAGCCCAAACCACTGGACCTAGAATCGTGAAATTTTTTGTGGGGGTTCCCTTCAGGTCGTAGGCGAGCACTAAGAAGGGATTTTTCGAAATTCGACCTCTAAGGGGG